>KZ538670.1:19041-32454 GCA_000934665.2 Catajapyx aquilonaris
CCCCCCCCCCCCCCGGGTGTTAGTAGGTGTTGGGAAAAAAAAACGTCGCGATGAATTTGCCTATAATTTTTTGATTTTTTTAAAAAATAGTAATTTCTTAATTTATAAAAATTACGGCTGTCACGCGCGACCACGCGGAAAATGCTTCGCGACCCCCAGGTTGGGTACCGCTGGTCTAGGGGGAAGTCTACCTCGTTAGGTTGGTCCCGCGACATTTCTCACCCCATGCATTTTTTATTTGCGTTTGGTCAAGGAGTACGCTAGTGGCAGGGGGCTTCGACACCCTGTGCAGGACTTGGCATGATGGTGTATGCCACAGTTATTAGTATACAGTGTGATTTACTGTCATAGTCCCATCTTCAAGATGTGGGTAGGTGAAGAATATATTACGGATTGTTCACCTTAACCTTGTGCACAAAAGATATGTTTTCAATTAAGGAATTACAGGTGCTGTCGATTTATAAGGCAGCACACTTTCTTCTGGTTTACCACATTCGTAAAATACTCATACATAATGATAGACCTACTATATCCATGAAATTATGACATTAAAATTGCTGAAATACTATTAGGGTCCATGAGTCTTATGACTTTTCACGTTAAAAGTGGTACTTCAGGATTTGTTATTATAATTATGTCACATTAGTTAAAGGGTTTGTATGTATTTCTTACTGAAATGTAAATACATTAATAAAATTGTAAATGTAACATTTGATCACATTCGTCCTAGTTACCTAGTACTTTCATACCAATATTAACTTCCAACTTTTGGTTACATACGTAAGCCGCACAAGAATTCTACTGAACACAACATGATATCCGCTTCTAACGGTATGCTCCATTTTGAATTGTAAGTGACATCCTGGCCTTAAAAACACTCAATAAATATTGTAACCGTAATCCATATCATCGCCTTTCCTCGATATGCACTGTACACCACTCCCACAATTAACAACATACCGGTACCGTAGAGCATCCTATGATACTGCTTCCATGTATATGAACTAGGTTCTCAATGTGACATTGCACAAGTCGACGCCTAAGGATTATATTGTCGTATATGTCTACTGGAGTTCCAGTGGACATACGACAATATAATCCTTAGGCGTCGAAGTATCGTCACCTTTTATAAGCTTATTATTATTTTTAAATCATAAAGAGCAATATTTTAGCTTGATCTTATTCACACTTTGCGACCCTAATATCTCGAGAAGTCTCTTATAACTGCGGGTACTTACGTGGTACATTGTTGTGTTTTTGTTTGATCCTATCCCTGACCCTCTAATGAACCGCAACAGTTCAGAAACCCAGCTCTAGCCAGGCTGCAAAATATTTACACAGTGTCTGGCCATAAACCTGACTCATGATGGTCTTTTAAAAATCTAGACCTTATTTATTTACATTGGAGAGTGTCACTGGCCATCCGGAAATATTGGATTTTTAAAATGCGTGTAAGCAGCCGAGTTCGCTAGAATATATCATCAAAGTTGGAAGTATGACTCTACAAAATGATATGCAGTGAAATCTGCATATAGCGGACTCTGCATGTATCGGAAACTTGTATAGTGCGGATAATTTTTATGGTTGTATTTTAGTACGATACAGCAGAACCTGCCTAATGTGGAATCATACAGTATTTTTTGGTCCCTCCGTAAGAAAAACTCTGCCGTTTCACAAATTCGCCTAACCCGAATTGGGGCGAAAAATTAGCCATGGCGGTGGAAATTTGGCAGCCGCGGCGATCCCGAGATATTCGTCATCCGAAAAGCGTACGAACTTGGGGCACCAATCAGGAGACAGTTGTGCCAAATATTTTTCCTAATGTTGCGACGTATAGCGCAAACTATTGTCTATTTCAGGGGTGGGCAAAATTACGGCCCGCGAAGAAAATTTGTGCGGCCTGTCCACAAATTTTGGAATTCTTGTTTGTGAAAAGTAAAAAATGGCAGAATTTTTATATCTATTATTATTACCGTATATAAATAATTACAATGTATTGTCAACTTTATTAATAGGTTGAATAATTTCCTTGTTAGATGCGGCCCGCCAAAATTTTTTGGTCTCTCTGTGGCCCACGTGGAAGAAGTTTGCCCACCCATGGTCTATTTAGTATCACAGAAAATTCCGTTGTGTACACAGGTTTCGCTGAATTTCTAACCTCCTTTTTGAGAACAGTGCTATCCAAGTCCCAGTTTCGACATTTCCGTCATAATACCGCCCACGAAATATATATTTTAAAAAATTCCTCTCATTTGCACACAAATTGAGTCGATTATGTACGAATCAGGACCGGCGATACATTTGACATAATTTGACCAAGCACGCAATCCACTGACACGGGGTACATGCCCTCCCTCGTCTCCCTCTTCTAGCAGGCAGCAGCCATCCGGCCAGCCACCCATCCACCCACTCCTTCCTCCCGCAAATTCCTCCGAGAGATGGCACTCGTGTAATCCCGTTGGCAACGGGACCCTTTAGCCAAGGCATGTGTGGAATTCCAGCCTCATGTGAGGCGGGATTGGGAAGACATGGCAGATGCGACGCCCCGGGACTTATTTTTCTTGCCCCCCCCATCCACCCACCCACCCTGACAGGACCAGGAATGCGAGCATTTTGGCAAGCTCCCACCAACAGACGACAATGTGGCTGGTGGTAGAACTTGAAGGTGCGGATCAGCACGATGCCCTTTTTTGATTATGAGGTTGGAATGGACTTAGATATTTTAGTATCAGCTGCCACAGTTGAGTCTATCGGGTGTGGGATCCCCCGGTTTCGTGCCATCAGAGGGGAAGCTGGTGGGTTGATTACAGGCCAGGAAGTTGGGAATCCGGAAATAGGTGTTTCCGGACTGCTATCTGTACCTGAGGTAGCGTTTGCTAACCGACAAAGGGGTCATTTACACTGTACTCTCCAATTCGTTCCGAAACCAATATTTGGATGGCGAGTGACCCCAATCAGCTCAATATTGGAAACCTTGTAGGGCATGTAATTGCTGAGTTGTTTTGCACTCGGTCCTGGGAAGAGGGTGGGGGTCAAGAGATCCACTTACTATAGCATACCAAGCGGTCAGTGATTTTTCTTGAAATGTGGTTGCGCAAGCTCATGAAAGGGGGGGGGGGGGGTGCTGGGGAAGGGTCAAGAAATGAAAATGGTGATATCCCCTGCTTATCTCAGGGCTCTCTTCAGCCAAGGACAATTTTCATTCACCAGAAAGGCAACCGGTTCTTTGCTGAATTAACTCTGTCGTCCTCGGTGACTTTACCGTTTCGAGATATGTGACTACATACAAATTTATCTTATACGCCCAGTAATGTCAGCTGGATGATATTGTCACACATTGGGGCTGTTGTTTCCGAAGCATGTGATGCTTTCATGACGAACTTACTATATGGGCATTATTTGTGGTTACTGATATTTTCCACAGGAAATGAAAGGGGACTAACTACCTAGTATACAATTACAAAAAATACAAGTATTGGAAGACCATGATACAGTGTGTGTGGTCCAGTTTAAATGCCAGTAGTGATTGAGATTTTTTTTTGTACTAAACTGCTTATTTTTGGAACTCTTATAGGCTATTAAAAATATAATGAATTAGGGGCAAAATGGGTTCAATCATTGACATCAGTGGACTATTCTAAGACCTCTGGGGAAGAACGATCAAGGTCCATTTTTTTTGTCAAAAATGAGTTACATATCTCAGAAGATCCTTTCACTACTGTAGAATATGATGGTTTTGGTCGTGGTTGTGGAGTAATGATTATAGGTCACTATGGAAAGCCCCGAAAGTGGGATTTACAATGGAACCTTATGGACCTTGGAAATTTAAAATAATTGGAATATCTCAGTTTCACCAGAGGTGGACCTTGATCGGTCTTCCCCAGACACTGATAATATTATGATCACCTTTGAAAGTAACTATTCAGAAGTTACAGGTCAATAATAAGGAGCTTACTGTCAGAAAATCGCTAACCACTACGGAGATTTCAATAACAAACTAAGTTGTTTTCAAATGACATTTGGCTAGTGACGGGAATGCACATACTGTATGTGAGAACATATTTTGAGTTAAATTAAGAAAACCGAAAGCAATAAGTGTTCAAAATTTTTGGGGGGAAAACATTCAACCCAGGTGGATTCAGAAGGAGGGCACAGGAGTATAAATATTTTTATTTATTTATTTATTTTGTTTACCCCGTGATATAGCAGTGCTCTCTGGGGGGGGGGGNCGGTAGAAGAGGTGTTTAGGAGCAGATTAAAAGGCAGATGTACGTAGCAATAAAATGGATCAAGCCTTTTATAATTATTAATTATGGGGTAAATGAATCATGAATCTGGATGATACTACTATAGGATAATATTGGTAAGGTAAATGTAACCAACATAAAGCCCCGGCCGTGATCAGACCAACAAAAAAAACAAAAACTGGTCACCACCAGAGAATCAGTACCTGGCATCGGACAACACCCAGCTTCAAGTAAAGCAACAAGCACAGCATCCGGCCCCACGAAATGTACCACGCGCATGACACCTGTCAGAACCGGTACAGTGTCCTGGCATTTGGAGAGGCTGTGGACACCGCATCCGGATCTTGACCGACCGAAATGCAGGAATAAGCCCACATGGTTGGTAGAAGGTGTAGGTTTGGAGAGCTGGCTTTGGCATGCCGAGCGCCTCAGAAAAGCGCTCCTCTTCAGCTGACCTCGGGATTCCGTGGTGGTCATCCGATGGGCGGAAATTCCAGCGGGACAAGAATGTGGTAGCGAGCGGGCAGGTGGTTAAGGGGTAGTAGTGGTGGCGCCGGTGCTGGGGGTGTCATAGGAAGAAAAAGAAAATAGAGAGAGAGAGAGAAAGAGGTGGTGGGCAAAGCAAGGTTAGAAGAGGGGAAGATGGCGTTGTTTCCTTGAGACTTCTATGAATGGAAGAGGCAAGGCCGAGGCTTTTTGAGGAGCAATGTTGGCGCACTTGTTCCACCAGCTAAAGACATGAGAGAAAAGAGGGAGAATGTTCGGTAGGGGTTGCGTGACCAGTCGCCTCCGGTCTTGTCAGTTGGCCCCTCTTCGGCCCCATCGTCTTTTCCTCTCGGCCCCAGCATCAGGCCCACCCAGGATGCTCTGGGGCTTGGAAATATGACCGGGTTATCCTTGACCTGCCTTTTTTATGATTCTCGAATTATTATTGACATTAGGCATCGTCTTGTGGACCCAATAGCACATGGGATAGACATAAGCATATAGAAGAAGCCCACCTTCCGTCCTAGTTCCAATGACCCCGACTGGAGTTTGGTTCCGGTTCCTTCTCATATTTGGATTGCTCACCATATCGAGTCCGTTTGCTTTCTTGGTGGACTTATGCAATGGAACTAAGTGGGCGGGTCGGTGGGCAACTTGGCAACACCTGGGTGGTGGTCCGGGAGATTAGAGGACAGATTTTTCTCACCCATAGTTTTCTCACACTCTGGCCCACCCACCTGGGCCGAGGGGGTATTCACGTCTGGTGATCCGTGTACACTGTACACGGATCACCATCGAAGGTGTACACTGTACACGGATCACCACACGGATCGAAGGTGTACACTGTACACCTTCGATGGTGATCCAGTGCTTTTGGTGATCCAGTGTACATTTTTGTGATGACCTGGGCAATCTTGAACTGGAGTCACACATAGCTACATTGTTGAAAATCATTCGGGCCATTGTGACGGATCAAATGTCCACCGATTCACACCTGTGAAACCGACTTGTCCAGATTGTATTATAATTTGACCGATGTAGACGTTCAGGTCAGGATGAAGCGATACACCCCCTCTTTTCCCCATTCCACCCTCCCTCCTCAGGTCCCTCCTCCCGCTCCCCCCCCCCCTCCTTCATTCCCCATTTCTCTTGGTCCTGATCCGTGGTTGTTGGACCTTCCAGCTCGACATTCCAGCACAGTCGGAGCCTGTCTGCTTGCCTGGCCAAGGAAACAAGGCTCCGGAATTCAACAGGGCTACAGCTCACAGACACTATTAGAAACCACTATCTCCACGTCCTAAGAACCTCGATAGGTGTACCCAGCATGGTGACCATACATAAGCTGATGGAAAAGTGCACTTGCAGTCATTAAGTTGTGTAAGCGTGAATTGGGAAGAAGGGTTCCCATGGCCCCTTCGCCCCTCCTCCTGGCGGCCATGGCCCCTTGGTTCATTCATAAGATAGCCGGGGGGACGGGGGAGCGGGCGGGATGGGTGGGAGTAGAGGGGGAGGGGGGGGGGAGACGTACAGGAATGCGGAGGAGGCCTATGTCCNGGGGTTCCATTCACTGGGTGGCCAATTCGCACTCGTTTTGTTACGGGAGTCAAGAGTTTTTGCAACCCTGTAATGGCATTGGGCAGTAACATTAATATCCTTTTCGCAGGAAGGCTGGAGCTTTTTTCTTTCCTTTTTTTTAGTTTTTTTTTTAAAGTTTTCTCTCCCTCTCACGTCTCCTGCTTCTTGCCAACTTAGCCAAGACCTAGGTATTTTGGAACGAACTCGTATGTACCGCAGGCAAGTATATGCAGCCCCCCCCCCCCCCCCCGTGCACATGCCTGATGCTAGAGGGGGCCGTCCACATATGACGTCATCCGCATTCTCGCAGGTGTTCTAGTCATGACTTTATAATCTGCAAACAAGAAGCACCTGTGGTGACAATTTTTTACCTTTCCATCTGACCTTTCCCGCATCCAATAATAATAATAATAATAATAATAATAATAATAATAATAATAATAATAATAATAATAATAATAATAATAATAATAATCGTGACAGATGAATAGGAAAGGCTGGCTTCCTGGCAGAAAGGGTGAATGAAATAGTGGATGAAATAGTGAATGAAGTGAAATTCACCCACGCCCTATAACCTTGTATTCTGTGATGGGCGATTCAATTCGCTTTCGCTTTGGGGAGGAGGGATGGGGTGTGACGGCTGGCTGGAAGAGGGGGGGGAGGGAGAATAGCACTTAAAATTGTCTACAGGTAGAGCCACGGTGAATGAACTTTGCATTATTATTACTATCATTATTATTATTATTATTATTATTATTATTATTATTATTATTATTATTATTATTATTATTATTATTATTATAATAAGTTGGGTTATGGGGAGGGGGGGTTGAGTGTAGTGAGTAGAGTGTGTCGATGGTGGGTTAGAGGAGTTTGTGGGGTAGGGAGGGAGGGCTTCCTGTGGCCTTCCGTTGTTCCTGTTCGCTCCCATTCACAGCTTTTCACTCTGGAAGGTTGGGATTGTGACGTCATGGCGCCGGAAGTGCAAATCAAAGGCGGAAGGCCTTCCTGTAGAAGAGAGAGAAGGGGAATTGAGGGATTTGTGGGGAAGTAGGGGAGGAGAGGTACAGATTTGCTCTAACTGACACTGTGGGAGGTCTATGACCAGCTCTATAGAATAGGATAGGACTTGATACAGTCTTTTTTTTATATACCCAAATGTGTTTTGGTGGGAAGACGATGGGCTAGTGGCAAAGGAATTCGCGGCAAGCAAAGGCGAACGTGAGCGTGGAGCCAACGCCCCCTAGCTCCCCCCTCCTCTCCCTCTAATCCCTCACCACCTCCCTTATTCTGGCATTGTTTTTGTGCCTCCCCCCATTTTCACATTCCATACCCTCCCCCGAACATTGGCTGCCATTTTTTTAAATAAAAAAATATGTTAAAATTTTAAATGGCCTAACTGAAAATAGTTGTGGTTGGGATTAGAGACCAGTGACCTTGAACCTGGAGGAAAGGGGGGGGGGGAGACCGGATTTGGCATAAAATGGAACAAGTGTTGCTGCCGGAAGGAAGTGAAGGATTTCGACATGATAAGGGTAGAGATGGGGGATAGGGGGAGGGGGGTTTATGACATAATTAATGACTACTATGAGACACGTGCTTTTCATTCATGGACCTTGGCGTTGACATATGTGTGTTCCTGGGGTCCAGTCCTTCTTTTCCTCCCACACACTGGCACGCATCCGATGACATTTTAGCCTCCCAATTTTGTGTTTACGAAGTAATGTGTAAACATTTTTTTGCGATTAGGCGTTTCGAAGCTTGGGGAAAACATCCGGAAATGAGTGAGTTGCTCAAATTGGATTTTAAGGGCCGAGACATACTTCAAGGACTGACTTGAACTTCTGATTAGCTGACATATTCTTTAGTGTTTGTTTGATGGGCATTCTTGTGCAAGTGAGACGAGAGTAGGAGGATGAAACACCCGGTCAAATTCGCGCGTGAATCACTGAATGTTAGTACAGGGGGTTTCATTATATTCTTTGAAAATGTTGTGCAAGGGTATGATCGAAGTTTTCCGGTAACGCTATCCAACTCATGCATCTGGCGCAATGGCATGTCATGAGCCACCAAAAATGGCGATCTTCGGTGACATTTTGACAGTTCGAAGATGTCAAAAGTATAGAGTTCCGACAGGCAGGGTGGTGGCACGAAGGAGTGACGGAAGACAAAACAAAACGAAAAGATAGAGGTACAAAATGACATGTGAACGACTGTAACCAACGTAGGCGTACATGATGACTATGTTGGTTGTGTAAGGGGCTGCAACAGGTTTTGCAATAAGTTTTGTGCATGAAGCACAAAAATGCAATTAAGTTATATGCAATACGCAGGATATTACGCAATATAGACTGAGGATTCGTCACTAGGATATCTATCCCGCTTTTACCATACGGTATTTATCGCGGCTGATGATAATCTGTTCTTGAAAAAGAAACATAATAACTTCCTGGGTGACTCAGGCAGCCTATTTGTGGACCATGATATTAATCCATTCATTTGGTTTTGAGTCAGGATTGGATTGCATTTTGGGTCCTGGTACTGAAATGCAGGACGATTAGAGTCACAATTTGGGTGGTAAAATCATATTTCTTATCTAGAGAAATTGACTGGACCCCAATAATTAGGCTCAACTTCAACATGAAAAAATGGTGGGGGGTGCAATAAAAAAAATCTTCATTTAATACCTGGACATAGCAGATGTAAAGTAAAAAATTATACATGATGCTGTGGCACACCCTTCCGGTCATACAAAAAACTACTTGTGCACATCTGGCTGAAATAGTTTTAAACGGGCTATATATTTTTTTGGTGCAACTCCACCATTTCTCAGGCTGGAGTTGGTCCCTTGCTCTAATGGGGCATTCAATTACAGTCCCCTTGCAGATGTGTTTGAACGGAAATTATCCTGTAAGGAGTAATACAAGATCTTCAACCTTCAACCCCTCATATCTCGAAATGAGTTATGCATTTTAGGTCTTCATATGTAGTTAGGCGACTAGTGCATCTCTGGCCAGACGTGTTCGAGATATGGTCGAGATGACTTATGTCGTCCGTCCTTAGAGTGTTATTGCACCTTATGTGGACATATAAAGATCATATGAATAATTTGTCGAGTAATTTGGGAAATTATGGATAGTGTGAAATGACGCCGAGGAGTAATGATACGAGTGTGTGAATTCTGTACTTATACAATGTAAAGCCGACTTGCTGAGAGATGTCGTTCACTGAATGACGTAGACGGAAATAGGAGCAGATAAGACCGTTTCCTTTACGTAACGTAATCCATCTTACTGTGCTACAGGACACCTAAAGTCCTCTCAAATTCGTATATAACAAGTGGCGTATAACAGGACTTTGCCATTTTCAAATGAAGTCGCAGACTCTTTTCAATGGCGATTCACACCTTCCGAATCCGCATTTACCTGTACGATCCGACTGACTTCTACACCCTATATATTATCGTAACTTGTATACAGGACATCAGTTTGTTCAGTCTGATACTTCAGCCACCTTATGCAGTATATTTTTCTCCTAAATGGCCGCCAGTAATAAGTAACCAGTCCACGCTTGGCCTAGCCCAGCAGTGCATAAACCTATGCGTCCGGTACGGAACGGTACCCATTAGGTGTGTATAACTTGCAGATGGGTTCAAGGACATTACCACATAGATCTGTATACCCATCAGAATTTTGGCAATATACATATTGGGAGCTAATATCACAGGTGACTAAACTCTGGCTGAGTAACACCGGGTGGGAAGAAGCAAATATAAACAATCTCACGACTGATGTGATTCTAATGAAGACACTTGGGTGATTCACTGATGCATCTGCTCTTAGTCACCATTTTATGGAAAACTGTGTCACGTTGGTTCACCCTATTATCAACTGAATCTCCACTGGATATCATAGGATGTCACTTTACTTTAGTGGGGGCTTAACGTCGGCCTATTTCTGCCACTAGGCTCCACACCGACAACCCCCTTCTGGAAATTTGGCCACTCTGGGGATATTTAACGTATCGCGTACTCTCACTTTTCTACCACCCGGAGAAAAGTCACCCACCTCGTCTACTTGAGCAAGATTTATATACATTTTCAAAAAAATGAGAGGCGACTATTGGACCGTGGGAGGCCAGAACGTCCTTCACAAAAAATAATAAAAAAATAAAAAAATCGTCACGTCGACCTGACCTTCCCATTTTTTTTTCTGCATCCAGCGTGGATGTAACACCAAGCGGAGATGAATGAAATGGATACAGGGCAGACCTAGTGGGAGGATATACCGTATTGGCAGGTGTACCTGCAAAATATGATTGGGGATGGCCCACATATTCCCCTAAAAAAACCAAAATAGTAGGGTAGAAATGGGCATGAATTAGGTGGTGTGAATGGGAAAGAGGAGGATCCGGTAAGTGATAAGTCGAAGGGGGGGTGAGAGAGCAGGGGTGTGGTAGTGAGGGGGACCCCTGGGCCATTTCATTCAAGCCCGTCTGCAACAATGGCCTTGAGGAAGGTCCGGATTGGCCGGCCCCGCTGGGTGCTCCCTGTGGCTCCGCCCCCGGTGCGCACCCACCCCGGCTGGCCGCTTGGAGCGCACGGGGAGCGGAGTCGCGCAGTGAGTGCCTGCGCATCGCGCTCCTACACTCAGTCCAGCCGCGGACATCGCCAGGTACGGACAGCTAGACCAGATGGGGTATCAGTCGGCACGACAGTGTGGTTGTCTCGGCTGACCGGTATGCTGCAGGTAAGTGCGAGCGGTGCGTTCGAACGTGCGAGTGTGGGGATCGTGCCGTTTTTTTTTGGCCGGGAGGTCAGGTCAAAGTGGTAGGAGTAGATTGGGGGGGGGGGGGGGGGGGGGANCGTTTGTGACTCGTTTCGACCAAATGTACGATACATATCGAAAGGAACGTCCGGGTTGTTCAATATGCATGTTCGTGTCATTACCAGCATATTGTTGCACTGGCTAAGTTTGGAATGTTTCAGGTCTGGCAACACCGGACCCCTCGCCCCCTCTCATGCACCCTATCTATCCCTCCCCCTACCAATCCGGCCATGTCCCCCTTTTTTTTCGGTCTTAAAGTTCCAGAGAATCCTTTTCCTGTTTTTAACCCATTACCCCCCGCCACGAACACATACACGTGGACCGCCGAATGTCGACGAAGCAGCGATTAAAAATCGCGAGTGTGACGAAGGTGGGTGGGGGTGTGTACCACTCCCACGACCACGACCTTGGGTCCATTGTTGCCATGATCCACGACACGGCCGCAATTTTGGAAAGTATTTGGAAGGGGGGAGTAGGGCAAGGCTTTTATATTCCCCCCCCCCCCCCCCCCCCCCCCCCCCNCCCCCCCCCCCCGCAGTCCAAAAGGCAAGGTGAGCAAGGGCGGGGTACGTATGGCCCTCCCCAGTAAGTCGAGCCCAAGATGGCCGAATTGCGAAATGAGCCGTGGGGTGGTCCTTGGGGCTGTTTGATTCACCGGATGTGATGGCGAGCGCTCAAATTTGCATCTGGCTATTCTGGCCTCGGGAGATCCACGTAACGCAACCGGAATGCTGAGCCATTTCGGAGGGGGAGGTCAACGGGTGGGTCAAAGGTCATCCAATTTTTTTTAATATATAGAAATAAGCGCCATCTCTGGGACAAACATTTTGGACACCAGCACCCCTGGGAAGTTTAAAAAAAAAAAAAAAAAAAGGTTTTTAGGGTGGGAAGCCGACTGGTTCCTTTAACCCCCCCTTCCCCCTCCTTCCTTCACCCAGCCGTGGGAGCGTCTCTCCTTGTCGGGGCAGCTATTCAGGAATTGTTGGAGGGTGGTTGAGGAGGGATGGGGTGGGAGCTGTTCCCCGCATCTTTGGCTTGGAGGGGCCTTGTTGGGGTGAAAGAGAGAGAGAGAGAGAGAGAGAGAGAGAGAGAGAGAAACCGTGTGTTCAAAAGGGAGACGTGTGCGCCCAGTTATTCGCGGCCGGTTCCTCACTGGGAAAAACCTTCAAACTGCTTCATCAGATCGAGGGATTGGGAAGGGGTTGACTCGGACAACGCGGTTTTCCAAAAGAGGGTAGGGGGCAGAGAGCCTCCCTTTATAAAGGAGGGGTTTAAAAAAAATAAAATAAAAAAAAATAAGAACACTCCTTGTTCCGACCCCCTTCCATTCCTGGCACCCAATTAGGATGGATGATTTCCAACTGTTATTTATGACATCTTTTTATGGAGGCTGCTTCAGAATTCCTGTAGCTCAGTGGCAGAGCAAATGTCCAAGTGCATACATGGGCATGGTCCCAGGTTCGATTCCTGGTGGGGATGGAGGAAGCAGCCCCGAAAAGTAACCAAATTGGATTCCCTGACCTTGTTTTTTTTTTGTTGATGACCTGATCCTGCTCCTGGTTCCAAACCCCGACCCCGTGTAAAGGAGGCGATGTTGCGTAATTTATTATGGGTTGAATATCCCCCTCACACTTCTCATTCTTTTCGTGGGGGTGATGAAATTGTGGCTCTATTTAGCACCCTACCCTCAGATGCCACGTGGATAATTAGGCGAGTCCTTGGCAGGTCAAATGGGGGCAACATTCCGCAGCTGCGAATGTCGAGGCAGGCCTTCAGGAACATCTAGAGAGGTCAAATTTTTGCGAATAAATTTTTCGCCATGTTTGAGAGGGTGAATTGCAGCTTGGAAGGAACCCGAGTTCAAAAATGTGGAGGAACAACCGGGGTGGTCTGATCGATCTGGCAACCAGTGATGGCCACTTTGGATCTGATAGCTGGCCCCGCCTAATTTATTAATTAAGCACTTAGCAGGCATAGTTTGCTAATTGCGCATCAATTTGATCCACTTTCTGCGAGGACACCTTTTCGGCTCTTGATAGGTGGAGCCACACGATTCGAATAACCAATAGCAACCCGGATCAAATTTACGCGAAATTGCATCGGGCATGTCCATTTCCGTCTACATATGCGATATGATGTTTCTATGGACTTATTTCACACTTGGATGATAATGGAGACGCAAACATGGCCCACCTTTATATATATATATATATATATATATATATATATATATATATATATATATATATATATATATATATATATATATATATATATAT
>KZ538670.1:32567-46068 GCA_000934665.2 Catajapyx aquilonaris
GGGGGGGGGGAGAGAATGAAGAGAGTGGGGAGGCAGGTAAAAAGGGGGGCAGGGGTGCGTGTCACACGGGAAAGTCCATCGTCTGCTTCCCAGTATTCAAAGCAGACTGTCCATTTCGGCCTATTTTGTATAAGGGAGGGGTGTAAATTATTCATTGATTTTTGTCATGTCCTGTCCCAGACGTTCAGCATTGAGGCAAGTTACGAAGGACCTTATAGGCATATGGCACAAGAAAGGGGACCCCAAAAAAATGCTATGGGGTTAGCAAGTTATGGAAAGGAAGGCTATTGGGAAAAGGGAACGTGTTTCTAGGACGACTATAGCAGAAGCGGGTAAAGTGACCTTAGAGTCTGTATTCTGTAACGAACTGGCGGAAGTGGATGGCAAAATGCGACCTTTCCCACGTTTTTGTGGAGATTAGACAGTAATGGTACGTCTTTTGTTTGTCGACACTTTTCAGGTTTTGGCACAAGCCATAAGCTATATGGCAAAGGGGAATCAGCTGGTCTTCTGAGATTTAGTGCCAACTATATGGCCCTTAAATAACTTGTCATTTTTTTCTCCCGCCTTCATCCAGATGAATGTTTCTACTAATACGAGGCTATAAAAAAAGTAATGAATGAGTAGCGTCACCGCCATCACGATTTTGTCATGACGAAAAGCCCTATGATTATTATGACGTTTTTTTTAAAAATATAATGCGTGTGGGATGGGCGTCCGATAATTGTTGAGGCGTGCGATATCGGACGCAGCCGGAAGCCCGCGCTTGAAATCCGTCGCAGACGAAACAAGCGAGATTGCGGCGAAGTAATTCGCTGGGACGCGTGTGTGTGCGTAAGGGAAGGACATGCAAATCAAGTCATTAGTCAAGTTTGGGGAGGGTTGTGTATAAGAGACTCCCTCTTGAACCCAAATGGGGAAGGCGTCATCTTCGCTTCTTGGCTGCTTAAGCGTGAAGACGTTGCATAATTAAAACGGAGTAAGTTGAGCTTGAGGCAGGCAAGGATAGGACGTTGGCCGTGTCGTAATTTACCAGTCGTTTCTTCCAAGAAGAGATAACAATGCAAATTCCTTAGCCTCAGGTGCATTTTCTTGATTCATGCCTCGTGCCTGTGTCCACATACTTGTACCGCATTCCGTGGAAACATTCCTGGCGAGCCTATGTAATTATAGTGCGGATATGGAGCAACACAAATTGTAAGTTATGCGCTAAGGCCTACGAGAGAGAAACATTTTTTTTTCCAGGAATGCCGCCACTCTAGACACCAATTAGTCCGGACGTGACGTCAGGTACTGCCAGGGTCTATTTCGGCTCAAGGTAGCAGACGGAACTGATTTTGATTCATATAAGCAGTATCCACCTTCATTGGTCAGTCCAGCTGACGTCACGGGCCGTTAAGCCTTAGTACATTTTCCTTATGAGAGAACGTTATCAGGAGTTGAATAGATATGGGGAGTATCGTATAACAGGGACGAATTTGGGTATTGTCGTAGCTGATATGCAAGGTAATATAACATGTTATGGCAAATATGATTATCGGACTGATCATGGATTGAGGCACGATTAAGAACTGATTATTCGTAGTAAGAGTGCGATGCAGGAAGTGTACAGGTGGCAGTCGCATTGTCCTTCTTGTAATGATGCATACCGATCGCATCGTTGTATACCAGAGTGACAAATGAGCCTTTTTTTTTGGCCGGATAAGTTAGGGATCTCTGTTGCATGCTCTGGAAAGGAGCTTCTTCCATTTTCGTGTCCTTGCTGGCGGAAGGCCAGATCCTGTACGATTCTTCGCCATTTGTAGTGACGGCACAAACTGGAGGAATATTTTGGCTATAGTCTGGGTTTCGTTTCGGTCTGGCGGTGCTGGAGCAGTCCAATCCCATTTCGTCAACGGTTAGGTTGCTTTCGTGTTTCAAGAGAGGGGCATTTTTTTGTAGCAGTTTTGCATCAGTTGGTTACAATATATCCTGTGTAGTTCAGAAAATTGTCGGTGATGATGTGAGGTTTTTTCATCCCGTTGATGTCTTGTAAGCGTTTTTGTGTTTCTTGCACAATTGTTTGGAGACCTCCAGGAAATCTCATGGGCGGTATCTAAAATGAAATAAAAAATAGATCCTGCAGCCCAAGTCAAGAATCCTTGGCGAATCCCCTGTTCCAAACCGATTGTCTGATTCAGATAATTTATCTCAATTGTTGTAGGATCTATTGGAATAGTTGCATTATTTGCACCTGTAACTGGATAGACATCTAGAATTTGGAAAAAAGGCTGCATGAAAACGGGACATGTCGATACTACCTACTCATTGTAACACTATGTTTAATACTCATCCCCATAATTTCCTTGTTTTGGTGTTCATTCTGTGTACAGGGATCTGTGTTCCAGGAGGAGTCAAGAGGCGAATATTGGCAATTTGATTGTGTCCGACCAGTCAGCCAGCTGCTATACAGAATGGTGAGGCATCATTGAAGGTACTCCGGCTATCGAAGAGTTAGCATTTTTTTTGCGACTGATAACATGAACAAGTATAGCGTTCTTTGTGGCACCTTGCAGCACAATGCCAACTGAATTAGCTCTCTTTCCCAGTATCGGAATCATATCGCTTATTTGCAAACCATTTTGATATTGGTGTTGTTAATGGTGGTATATCAGAGAAGCGATGTTCCATGAGTCACTTTCAAGCTAATTTGAGCATTACACAGTACATGCGTATAGCGAATGTTAACTTGATCTAATATATTAGATACTAGAAAATAAAAATATCCTGGGAGTATTGTACAGGACATTAATTTCACATGTTAATGTTTAATGGAACATTGTAGAAATGCCAGAAGGCTTGAAGATATTTAGGCAATAGAAGACCCGAGTTCGATTCCAGGCTCTGACACGATTTTGTCACGGAGAAGAGCTTCGATAAGCTATCTTCGTGCGTCGCGTTGGTTTTCCCCAACTGCCCAAAAATCTCCCTTCTATCACACTCTCCCCACACCTAATGACTTCAATTTCTTCGTGTAGCACCCCACAAAAACTAAGCCAAACAGTTCTGTGCGCATTATAACGAGATTGACTGTTGTTGTAATGCAATTATTAGTTTAGCTTCGGACCAAATTTTTAATGTAACTGTCACAGGTTTATGGAACTATTGAATCCAGAGTAAAGGAACAATATGAAGGGAAAATGTAACGGTAATTTGAGACTGAAGGAACATATGGTGGCCCAGCCTGTGAAAGGCCATACAGTCCTTCTAGTCCCATTTATGACATCAATGACAGAAATTTGCAATTTGCAATAAACAAGAAGGTTAACAACTACCGTTTGTATAGCAGCCCTCGTCCAGTCCCGATAGTCTCATCTCTAGTCAGTGAAGAGACCCCAATGAGAGTGCTGGCACAGTTGCTCATTTCCGAAAGGTGTCCACATCCAGAGAAAAGTCCTCGCATAAATTTGAGACCGGGAAATTGCCCGATTGGGACACACTCTTTTCTGATGACGACTTCATAGCACCTAATTTGCTCCTGGTGTAAAAGACGTAACGTATGTTGAATTCATGCTGGAGCCTACCTTATAGAACTCGAAGAATGCACTTATTTTTGCTGTCATTAAACAAGTTATTAACAAAAATTTCTGCAGAACAGGCGACGTATATTACACTTGCCCAGATACTAGAGAACAATTTTGCTAGCATGCGTAAGTGTTGTAAGAGTTATTGTTCGCAATAATGATATGTTGAGTCTCAGAACAGTAGTCCTACTAAGGTAACACTGAGAGACGATGACTCGCAACAGCATAAACAATGAAACTTAACAATTAAAAAGCTTGTGAAGTAGTATACTAAGGCTGAATACAGTGTGTTCCAACTAAATTGTCTGTAGTAGTTGGCGATTCTTGCTTCTAAGCTGATTATTTGTAAGTTACTCTTGCAACATGCGTTTAGTGGTAATCAAAAATATTAATTCTAATATTAGGTCTAATTGTAAAATCTTTAAGCTGATGCATTGGGATTTGATGGTCCAAACATTGTCATAATGTCTTTATCTTCTAAATTCATCGCAATTCAGGGCCTGAATGAAAGCTTTCATGCAATGTCAAGCTGTCAGCTAATATTTTTGATCACTATACTAAATGAAATTGTTGCAAAGTAACTGATTAAAAGTAAAGCAGCTTAATGGCAGAAAATCTCGAACCATTATGAACATTTATATTTGAACACGCTATATCTTTTCACGTAACCATCCTAGATGGTCGGTTTTTGGTGAAATGAAGCTGCTTTCCCAACGACCAATTGACAACAAGAATTTGCAAATTAATTTACGAATGGTTAGGCTGTAATTCAGTTGCGCCGAGTAGTGTACAATACTGGTTTTCAAATTTACTAGCGTTGCATTAGCCTACGTTGACGATCACGCAAATTAATCGATTCACTTTGAACAATTTTAGTTAGTTTTTGCCGCACAAGATTAATAGCGAGTATTTTGCACAGTTTCTAATCTCATGACTTATTTAGTGATAATTTCACAACAGAATTTAATAATAGAAGTTGCGTCAGAACATTTTGATATTGTATCTATAGTTGATACGGCAGCCGTTCAAAAACACCGTTCGAACGACGAAAATCATGGTAAAGCAACGCGTGAGAACATTCGAGAAAGGACAAGAAACAAGTTGGTGAATATGGTGCAGGAAGAAAAAAAAAAAGAAGTTCCCCTGAGAAGCAACCTCTTATTCACGACCTCTGAAAATCCAGCCGCTGCAACCAATTCATGTGCAAATATCTTGGGGCATCCATGTCCATGCCGCATTCAGAAACTTGGAAGGTAAACAGGGTTCCAACAATACCTATTGAAAAGCAGGAGAAACCAAGGAAGAGGGGATGCTCCAGACACGAAATATTTTTCACTAAATCGTGCTCTTTTTAGTGGCCATGTAAGTGTTTGGGACAATAAGAGTCCCGATTGGTTAGCAGATGATGGCTGATTCGAGTGCGAAACACTCGAGGAGCGAGCTGCAGTAGCGTGCGTCAAGATGGCGTCGGTTAGACCCACGCCTGGGTTCAGCCCACCCCCTCAGCCACTCTGTAGTACTCAGCCAATGCACCCTACTCATGCAGAAGCTGGTTTTAAATGGACGAATTAGTGGGCGGGTTGAGGTTCATGCTAAACGAGTTGCTTGTTTAAAACCCAACTTGAGATAATTTTTTTTTAAAAAAAAGAAGGGGAGAGTAATGCAAATGGCCAAGGATTTTAAAGGGCGGGTATTTTTTAAGTATTAAAAAACCAGGGGGGGTTTTTAATACTTGTTTTGACTTTTTAGGGGATAAATATTGATGTTGCAGGGCTGTCAACTTGTTTTTGTTGTTGGCATCAGGGCTCGTGGCACGTTTTGGCGTATCTAATTGGAAAGTGCAGTGCAGCAGGCTTAAAACTGGCACTTTTCCTACATGATAGTGCACATCTATATACTCATCGGGTATCAACAAAAATTGCGAAGTTGTTCGTCAACATGCATGTAATGTCTAAATTGAACGGCGTAATTTAATAGCATTAGGACAATTTTTGCAGAAATGACACTTGACCACTTGCTATTGCTGGCCAACTTCACCCAACGCAATATTGAATGGTACTTTTGGTATGGTGGCGCCCAAGTAGCTAGACTCCCCGTACAGTATACATACTGTCTAGTAATAGGCGATTAGGCAAGGAGAGTGGGCTTGTTTTCTCCCGACTTGCCTGGGAGGAATGAGGAAACAAATCCTGGAGGCGCTTTTCTGGGCGCATTTAATTTCGGAGGGTGCCCTGGCGCCAAACTGGAGGAATGCCAGCAGGGCCTTGCGGTTTTGGCCTAACTCTCGTCTCGTCTGCTGCTTGCCTGCGCGATCATGCCGACGCAGGTGAATAGACTCACCATTCCACACACTTCCTGCTCGGCCACACATACATGGGTGGACAAAATTCATCAGAAGGACAGCAGGTCCCAACTACGTTCCAGTAGATCGGGAAGGGGGTGTCAATATGGGTTACTAGCTGTCAGATTGGCAGAAATCACGATTTTAGGTAGTATCCGATTGACATGAAAGTATAGTCGCAAATGTACTTTTTAACACTGTACATTTATGATAAGATAGATTCTTGAGTGTGGCCTTGCTGGTGGAGGATAGACGAACTAGTTGCAAGACTTCATAATACGCAATTATGGGATATAACCCTATAGTTTATGACATGTAAAGTGACACAAACCATATGAGGTAACACGTTTTGTAGTGCGTGGCTAGTAGAATAACTTTTGAAACGTACCGCCCTTGGCCAGCCTGTGCATAGAAGGCTGCATGGGTGATGGTATGCCAACCAACCCACATAAAAGCTAAAAGAGAAAATGTCGATTATAGTTTTATAGTTACCTAAATTTAACTGATACCATGGCGACATGACATATACACAGCACAATATTCGATTGGAAACGCGAAGAGATCCTGTCTCATTTCCTTATATAGGAACATAATATTTTTTGTTGACTCGTATACTTCCGATGACACGAGGGTAGAAGGGAGTTGAAAGATTTGGTTTTTGTCGTGTACGTAGTGCAGACCTTGGCTGCGATGAGGTTCGCAAACAGGCCTCCTCTGGCCGATCCGGTTCCGTATATATGCGACAAGGTCTCCCAACACCCCCACCGCCAACCGACATACCCCTCCCTCTTTCCTCCTTCGTAACTCTCTTCCTCTTTCTTCTCGTCCACAAGGATGACGCTATAATTACTCTCAGAGCATATGCTTTCTGTCACTTGGGCGACCATGTCACAATATCGATATTCATGGTTGTGTCTACTGTGGTTTTTGTAAACGTTCCAAGTCCATGTATCCATTTCTAAAAATCAGTATTTACTAACATTTTGAGACGTGACTCCAGGAGACATTGAATCAGACACTTGGCGCATACCAAATTAATACCCGTAACTGCATGTAAACAACTGGAATTGCTTGACCTCCAACATGGCACCTCCTTGTCTCGCCTGCTCAAGGTGGTGGAGGTCCACCTAGAAGGTGACGTAAGTGGCGCACAAAATGGCGGCAGGGCGGCCATGATGATGTGCCAGGAGAAGGTCCCACCTGTGACTCACATCCACGAATAATTGCGGTCCGATTAGTGCGTAAACATATTTATTGAAGTACATCAGACCCAACAATAGAGGTCATCCGGAGTGGATAGTTGGCATTTTGAGTCATTTTTTGATCTGTGATACCCAACCCTGGGGACCTCGAAGACGAGGACCTTGTGCGCCCCCCTCCTTCACCCACCTTCCCACCCTCTACTCCTCCTAAGGCTGCCCCTGCCTAACTGCGCACTTTGCAATGGTTGTAGGTTACTAATAGACGTAGGAGAGGTCATCTTTTGGGGACCATGCAGGTCCCGCTCAGTTAAGTGACATTTCTTTGGTGAATAATGTGAACATGGTGGTAATAAAAGCGATCTTGTGAAAGCATGGAAAATTTGCGAGCATGGCTGTGTCGTGACGGGAATGTGCGCTATGTTGGAATTTTTGCGACTGCACGTTGTTGGCTGCTTACTGATTCGCAGAATTTGCGATACGTGCGCGATGTCCGAAATGCGAAGATTAGCGTGGCATGTTGTTTTTTTGGGGGGGGAGGATCAAGATACATTTTTTGTCGTCATATCACGTCTTGTATGTTGAACTGCGATGTGGTGGATGACTCGTGACGGAAAAATGCATATGTGGCAAGTCCAGAAGGTGTCATAACTCATAAGGTCGATTGCTGGTCGAACGGATTTTTGAGGAATCCGTACCGTGTGTACTATATCGCTCAAAAAGATTTGAGACGATTTTGCATTGCAAAATCGTCTCAAATCTTTTTGAGCGATATAGTACATGCTGGTATTATCGGTAAATTGCGCATTTTGGTAGTTTAATGCAAGCAATTACCGATTCAGCCTGTGGGGCAGCAACCATCAGATTTAACGAGTGCTGAAATTACCTAGGGAGTTTTCGACGGACTACACGGTATAATGGACCAACATCATTCGATCAAAACCTTATGCATTATTCTTGTCCATGGAGGAATGGTGGTTAGTTGCTGAGAGCATCTAATAGCATGAACCTGGTTGTCCAAATTACAACAAGGTGTCAGGGGCGGAATGTCATGAAATACTCTAGTTATTGCTACGAAGACAAAAATTTGTCATTTTAAAATGATTTCCTTGACATCATGGTCGTCAGTGGTTTTGTACACGTCTATAGAGGCCCCAAATGTGTGAAATAACTAAGTAGCGGAAACAATAGGCGCATTAGCATTTGCTATCTCGGAAGTACGAGCTTTTGACGTGCGTAAAACTAGTGAACCAAGCGGATGATATGCCACCGAGCCATGAAGTAATGGCGTGAGCAGTAGTTTCTCAATATCTTATCAAGTTAAATTTGGAATTTAGTACGGTCGCTCAAGAATTAACAATCTATGACAGGGGAATGCTCGGATATTATTCATGTCAACATTTGTAAATGGACCATCGATAAGTCGTACTACTAACTCGTAAGTTCGGGTTTGAAGGAGTTGTTTTGGTCAATAGATATCGGCATAGTTTGTTGGGAGAAAATATACCGATCTAGCTTGAATTCGCACCATATGAAACTTGAAACTGAATTGTTGTGGAACTCTTCGTCTGACATGTTCACCGTGTCACATACCACTGACGCAAGTTTGGACTATTGATGGCATGCCGTGAATTCCACAGTTGATCCCAATAAGGCCAGGATAAGCACACCAGCCTTAATTTGTCAGTATGTCACGATACATTGCTATTAGGAGTCGTATCAGGTCGGATGCGAATGTAAGACAGTTGATGCGTGGTATTTGTGTAGATTGGTGCCTGTTTGTCCCATAGGAATCCTACGCCGGGCGCCTGTAATCTGCAAAGAGCGTGATATTTATTTACTTTTATTTACGGTATTGCACTATCAAGTACTACTCGTTGTGCTTGCATCGGGGGCAAGGTTCAAGAATGTCTCCTTATCAGGCCATCCCAAAGCATCCGTGTATTTAAACAAGGTGACTTATCGTCCTTTAAAATAAAAAAAAGGCTGTGGCACGCGGATCAACACTTCAGAATTGATTGGCAGCCGCCGGCATGTCTCATGGTCGCCATTTTCAACCGGTAGTAATTAGCATTCATTTTTGAAATATACGAAATGACAAACCCCACCCTGCGCCCATGACTGCCAAGAAAACGGCAAGGTCTGTGACCCGTGGTCCGCTTGCAGGTTTATTGACAGAAAACGGCTGTTTACCCGCTGAAAGGGCCTCTCCATGCGGTAGCCCCTGGGGGCAAAGTCCGAGGCTGTTACTTCAGGTAACTATGAGAAAAATCGGGCCAGATTCCCAATATTGGCACATGAACGGTCGAAACGCGTGTCGAAAGCGGAGGCAACGCAGCTGGCCAACGGGCCAATCAGCAACGCAATTCCCAGCGTCCCGCCATTGCGTCGACATTTGGCGTACTGATTACTCTTTGGCCATATTAACCCTGCCTGAATTGGTTTTTTAATCGTCCATGACGTTTTCACGTATCAACATTGGCACCAGTCCCATTGAGGAACACATGACTACTGCTAAACAAACATGTTTGTTCGGATTCATAAAAAATAGCTATGGTGTTCACAGGAAACACATCCGTGGTCGGTAGGGAAGGTGACCACGAGGTGGCCTCATGCGCTTCTGCGCGGTTTCAGACGTACCGACCGCGCAGACTGTGACCTGCTGGTTCCGGGATACGTACACGACCTACTCACTGCATGCCCCACTTCTTGACTTCTAGTTTGACGTAAAGTAAAATATGGCTAAAATGATGACCTCCCTCCCGCCCACCCCTTCTGAAACCCCTACTTCCTGATAGCATGGAACACCTGTGACCTTTTTAACCCTGACAGCTATTACGCGTCGGTTGCCTAACACCGGTAGGGGAAGGGGTCATAAGGGCGATTTCCGGCTCAACAGCAGTTGCAATGCCTGGAGGCCCTCATGGCCATACAAAGCCCGCAGACCTTACCGGTGACCAATGCGGACCCAGGAGTTTTCTGGGCGCGGAAACGCGACCTATTTTGAGCGTGACGTAACAATCCAGATAGTCTATTAAGGGGTTAAGCAGTAAAAGACCAGGAGGGTGTGGTGAAAGGTTTGTTTTGATGCTGACCCAGGGAGTCAAAATAGGCGATAAGTCCCGGCCAGCGGGTCCCGTGCTGATGGACCTTCAGGAGGTCAAGTCAACAACAGGAAGTGGGAGGGACCCTTGACCTGCCGTACTTCCGTCAAGGATCAAACTGGCCCAAATCCTCCGACATGATTTTTTTTTTCTTCTTCTTTTTACCTGGGACACAAGCATGCTGAGCTCTAATTTTACCGTCTGGTCTATTTGGAGGTTGACATTTTGCGCACTTTTTTCTGCACGGGACGGCGCACCATGGCGATTGTTGTTGACCTCCCAGATTTTGGCCGCCACATTGGCCCATTTGAGTGTCTGCGCCAATTCCGCGACCAGGGCAAACTGGATGAAGAATTGAAGTAGGGAGGGGTGACCTCCTGACAATCCTTCCGGAGCCCGTATCATCTGGGGTCCAAACTCCGCAACCTCCTATCGGCACGCGTGTGTCATGAAATTTTCATCCAAGTAGACTGAAGGTGGTTTCAGGGTCGAAGATCATCGGGTGCCTACGTAGTGTGCCCTTAGAAGTAGGAGAGAGACGACCGTCGAAAACTGAAACAAAACAAAAAAAAATCGTCTTCTTCAGCCTTCAGACACAATGAACGATGTGCAGGTACTTGAGTACGGTAGTTCTCATCCAAAGAAGCACTTTTATTCATACAATTATTCAATTGACATGTACGAAAGTTTAGGAGTAAGCTGTTATTTTCATCAAAAAAAATTTACATACATTATAGATAATCGTTGATATTACACATGCTGTAGGCATTGCAGGTCATTCTGACTGAATTGTTTGTAGTAGTTAGCAAAATATGACTGCGCTACTGTTGTTATTGACTTAATTTTGAGGGTAAATATTAACCTCTAATATTAGGATGAATGGAAGCATTCTTGTTGACGAGGGATGGGATGGCCTCTACAAAGGATCATTCCATGATCTGAACTGACAACTCCCAATGTCCAAGCTGGACATTTTGAGTCACAGCTGAACAGGACGATTCTGTCCCATCTAATGTAACAGTGAATGTTTTGCCTAGGTCCTAAAGGTAATTGAAAACAGTGCATTGCGACACCCTGTATTTCCACTACAACATTACAGTGAATATTTCTATGAGCTCAGCAGTGAGACATCGACCATCTGCACTTTCCCACCATAAGTGTGTCTGGCCGGAATGATCGCATATGTCAGTGGGGGATACTTTGCCTGCAGCCATTATGAAACTATCTAGTATACCAACGATTCTTTCTCACGAAAATGTATAAACTGCCAGATTGAACACAAATACGAAGGACACATTTCTGCTCTCGTGGATGAAGTGGGGAGCAACTTCATCTGCCATACGGTATACCGTCATAAAAGTCCACATTAGATGCATCATTGAAGCATAACTGACTCGTATTGGTCTAATTTTCTTATATTAGTGTACTCTTTACGATGTAGCCTAAGCTGCGCAGCAGCACACGTTCCATCACCTCTATTGGGAAAGGCATTCCTACAAAGGTCTTTCAGGTGGAAAATGTCATCTCTTGAACCTAATTCATAAAAATGGTGTACATTTTATGCTTCACGCCATTGCATTGTCTCCCAATTTACTGTCACTAGCGATTAACATAGAACCCTGTCTTATTATACAGCAGAATGATGTTCACCCCCAGATCTTTGATATCTCAGTCCATCCTTTCCTCCTCCTGTACCACACAGAAAGCCTTTCAGACGAGGATCATTTTGAAACTGAATGACTCAATCACACGTTGAAGTCCAGCAGGTTAAGCAAAATAATGATTGATGCAGAATAAAGTTTTGAGATTATATATAAAAAATGAAGTTAAGAATGCAAATATCGAAGGATCATATGCAATAAGTAGAAACGTTATTATGTACATTCGATGGGAAAGTTTACTCCAAATTTATTACCTTGCACTTCTCATGGGTCATGTATAGTTTCTCCCTGAATGCTTCTCCACATTTCCCTGCTAACTCTTTCAGGTTCGTAAGTACAGTCGCGAGCTAAGAAATAAAAGGGCAGGCCAATGAGTTCAGGGTAAAACCTGTAATTTCTCAGTTCCAAACCTATTGTACGGTCAGGTACGTCAAGATTACGTCCGATGTTGTGTATTCACGTTGGAGCAGACATCACCGGTTTTACACTGAACTGGTCGGAACGTCTGCCCATGGTACGTCCACATCTTGCTCTGGACTGGACATGCGAACAAAAAGAAGGGCAGTAAAAATGTTCGAATAATTAGAGACAATCGAAGCAGAATGTCTAAAAGTCACCAGGGCGAATAAGGGCACGGTTCAGTGGTTCCATGGATTTGGAGCCATTGTTATTTCTTGTGTGTAGTGTGCTTTAGCGCATCAGGGACGAGTAATAACTTGATCCCTTGGGCTCTGACTCATTTTGGTTGATTAGGACAATTGCGGACCATTGTCAAATTGTGGTTTTGTTGCATTAGCCTGAAGGGGGAAGCAGTCCTCTTATTGGCCTCTTATTTGGGGGATCCGGTAGCTGGACCCTTCAACCCTCCCCATATGTGTACCCAGAGAACCCTAGAGGTGAGAAATCTGGAACTTTCAGTTTAAAGGTTGCACCGCGTTATGATGAGAATAGGGATGTAGTTCTTGAAGGAAACGTATCGTTGCGGTGACTCAGGATGATAATGGGCTTTCCTGTTGACATCCATTGTTTAACCCTCTGAGCTGTCTCCATCGGAGCAGGGCAGAAATTATTAACAAAATAAACCGGTCAATACAAGTGTCGTTCACATTGTGTTGGTTTTGTGGTGTTTCTCTTACATTAGTTGAATCTGAGTCAGGAGTAGTAACTTGTATTATTGGGTGTTTAAAAAAACTGTTGGAAAATTGAAGTAAAATTACTCAATATCATTGGACATGAGTGTCGAGTACAAGACCGATTTTACATTTTCCAGTGAAAAGTTGCGGTGTTCGTCGAACGCATCTTCACTACCTGGGATTAAACTACGACTGTGGGGTTAGCAAACTGATTCAGTGGTTGGTGTAACCAGCCATGAATCACGTAAACTTATATGTATTGGTGAAACACTCCTAAGACTATAAGTGCGTATACACTAGACGTCGACGTGTAGGCGCGATTCGGCCATAGTGGGCGGAAGTGATGCTGAGTCGTGCCGATGCCATTGTGACCGCGTTTCCAGCGCGTCTGACCCTCTAGTGTAACTGCACGTGATGCTTATGCGGACTACGCTCGTGCTCAGTATTGTCTCGGAATCTAGGCGCCTGCAGGAGCTAATTATAGCTGGGGGGGGGGGGGG
>KZ538670.1:46083-63592 GCA_000934665.2 Catajapyx aquilonaris
GGGGGGGGGGGGGTAACGAAGTAGTGTAGTAGATCTAGACATAAACGCAAACTCAAGGATGCCTTACTTATATTTTGAAATGGTGTAACTGCTGCATATTATAGCATTATAGCGCATATGTTATGGATGAACCGAATGGATTTAAATGTCTACTAGATAAAGTATTTTTCGTCATATGAAGGATATCGTGGGAGAGATTCAATAATTATTTGATATGCCAGTGACTTTCAGGTGTGTAAACGTTACAGAAGGGTTTGAGGATGTCAGTCAGTCATAACGGAATTTCTGTAGGCTACTAAATTTGAGATTCATTGACCATCTAATGACGCGTGCACTGAATATTGGACGTGTGGTTTTTTTCAAGCCACGCCCATATTGTGGATGTGTCCTACAATGTCGCGTTTTGTCAAGAACTTGAAATATTTTTCTATTAGAATAAGAGGGAAGTCTCAGACAACATATATGCATCAACTTCTGCAGCACAATGGCAGAGGGCAAATGTAAGTCACCTTGCATCGATACCCGTCACGGACAGAATCCTAATAGATAGCAATGCCATTCTCCTCGATCACAGCGATCCGCATGCTGATATTCAACTGTTGATACCGGTTGATACACATACACATGAAGACAGGTCAGAGTGGAATTGATCGTAACGTAACGCATACATCGTGGACAATGCTCATTAAGAAGTGCCCATTCAATACGCTGGCTTTGGTGTAATTATTTTTTTTGGGAGTCAAGATGTGATTCTTTACTAGTAGATCATAGAATGTCTGGCAGTGGTACGGAGGTTATTGAACTTTCAGTACGTTTCCTTTGTCCCGTTGCCGGATTGGCTGACTCGTAGCCATGAGCCAGTGGAGGCCGCCATTTCTGGTCCGTTTCTAACGTATTAATCGGATTTGCCTGGATGATCCTTAGTTGTATGCAAAAAAAAAAAAAAAAGGCAACACCGATGCCGTTGAGCAAGTCCCGTTTCCTTGCAGTCTTCCTTGATCCAACATTTTCCCTCGTTAGTATCGCAATAAGAACGCGGATGACTAGACACGATATGGACAGCCTGATGACGACGCGAGCAATCAAACGGAAAGACCTCTCCATACATGCACTTGATAAAAGGCAGGAGTCATAAAGCACGTCACCACTCGCACGCACTAACGCCTACACCGTAAATCATCTGAGCAGCCTCCGCTCTATAATTGGGCAAGCACGTGAATCGCTCACGCATTTTCTCCTCCTGGTATGGCCAATATGGTGGCCATATCTGAGATATGTGGCAGAGGCAGGTGAAAATGAGCGATTCTCCATCCATAATACCGTTGAGGGCCTGTATGGCAAGCCGGAAGAGGCGGATTTTGATGGAGTGTGTGCTGGCCCGTAAGTGGCGCCCTCGTTTAATGCCCATGAGGGCCGTAACGAAGAGGAATTTGAGTGTAAACCGAGAGGGTTGGTGGCAATGACCTGGCGGAGATGGCGGCCGATTGGTTGTTTGGGAGACGATACAGCCATTCAGTCGCCATTACCCCGAGCACGGTTGACCCCGTCGGGTCAAAGGCTAATTGAGACGTGGAACGAGTAGTTTTCCCTTTCACGTGACGTAAGGAGATAACCTCAAGAATTCGGTAGGCCTAATAAATCAGAGCTCCTTCCTCCCCCCCCCTCTTTGCGGTCAGGGGCGTAGCTCCCAGGCACTGATTATTTATAGGGAAGTTTCCCAGCGTCTATTTCAGGCGAACAATGATAATAGCTAGGAGGCCCACGTGCCTGTAGATATATGCTGCCATTGTTGGTGGTTGGACAATAGGCACTGCGTGGGAGGTGCTGACCAACAGGTGACCCGTCGCACCTCCCGGCTCAAACGTATGTAAACAGTGTTTGTGGTGCACGTACACGTATAGGCCCTATATAGGTAGTAAGTGTTGCATGTGAGAGGCAGTTGTGGGCTGCCCCAAGGGCTTGGAATTAGGCAGGAATGCAGCCAGGCGAGAATAATACGCTGACTGCCTCGCGCATCTCGCCCCGTGTAATGAGGAAGGGGTGGAGGGGTGTACTGGGCATATGGGGTGGTGGAGGATCTGGGGGTGCAATGGAATCCCGTGGGGAATGTCGCTCCGGGTTTGGAGAAGGATGAGGGAAGAAGAAGGTAAAAAAATAGTGGGAGAGAACCACGTGGGAGGAGGTCTTTAAAAAAAAGAAAAAAAATCGGGAGGGGACCCGGGTGTCTTTTCATTCCCATGAATGGAGAGGGTGTCAAAATTCGCTTTCGGTTTGCTGAGGTGAGGGAGAGATGACGTGTGTCGGGGCCGGCCCTTGGCGTCATAAGGGGCGAGGATGAATGACGTGATCGGAGAGGGGGGGGGGGGGATTGTGTCCGTTTTTAGATGCGGAATTTTTACAGGCTGCCGCCAATCTCTGGTTACGTACGATGAACTTGACGCAGTTTCGCATTGTTATAGATTGACCTTTACATGTGGCGAGATGTGAAGTGTATAGGGGAGTGCTGGGGAGTTGCTGCTGAGCCAGGTAATACTCAACAAGTGTGCTGGAATGTCCACACCAAAAATTGTCTGGGGATTAGGACGTCAGATAGCCAACTTTGAGGATTCCGAGTATGGTGCGTAGAAGGCGGCATACCATGACCAAGAAGGGGCTAAATAACAAGCCAAGTAACCAGTGCATGCCAGACATTTCGCTCAAAAAACAACAAAGAATGGGCCTTAGATAATGAAGCAGATATTTGACGTATTCACTGCAGGGGTAATATCCTGCACTTTTCAGATGTAATTAGGTTGATGTGCATGGAATTTATATGAAGAAGTTGTCACAGTAGGCTACTTTGTCGGGGCTGTACATGTGGTCGTTTGTTTCCTTTGGTTGTTAACCATTTCGGTCACATCTCACGCCTCCCATGCACCATTTGCGAAGAACATTGGCTTCGCTAGACTTGAAATGGCTCGAAAATTGCCCATAGCTGTATCAACTTCGTTTTACTTAGTTTCTTTTGCACCCGTATTATCTAAAATGGATATGCTGATACATTGTTTTTCAAAGTGACAACTGGAAGCGTTTCTCTCTAGCCTAAATGAGCTGAAAGAATTTCAGATTTTTTCCGCTTATGTAAGTGGAAGGATATCACATTTTTCACACTCCACCGCTTATTTTTGTACCTGAATTGCCCATCCGGCACATAATTATGCTTAATCGGTTTGGTACCCAGCATTGTGTGTGTTGATGCAAAGTTTTAACTGCCACTTCTACTTAAATAAGCAGAAAAATGTCATTTTTTCCCCCTTACGAAGAGCCTGTTACATGATTGAAGATAAATCCGTAACAAGTGATAAGTCGTATGAATAACATGAATCAACCACTTGTTCCGATGGTAAATCCATAACTAGTGTTTGACCCACGTTACTCTCATAGGACTAATCACTTGTGAGCTATGGCGCTGATGCAACCTGTCATAAACGGAAAATTGCTGATTGCGCAGGCGTAGAAGAGGTTATATCTGTGGTTATGTCGTGTATGATGGCAGTTTCATTCGGATATGCAGGTACTAATGTTGATGAACGATTCCAGGTAGACAAGTGGTAACTAATGGCATTATTCAGCCATGGCCAGGCGTAGTCGGCCTATATGAAGAGGTGACCTCATTGGGTTCAGGCCCCTTATTCTCATAGGAATATTAGGAAACTTCAGTATTTATGCAGCCGGTACCACTTTAAATAATTTGTTGAGTTTTCGACGCCGCCTTATGCTAATTATAACATCGGCACCGCACAAATCCATACGGTAACTCAAGTTTATAGAGGATTCTGTAAATCGACGTTACTACTTTCATCCTAACTTGGCAGAGCAACCCGCGAGACTGATGAGTGCAACGGAAGCCGAACTTCTAGGATACTGATGGAGGATTGAGCGTACTTCGAGAGAAACCTGTTCAGTACGGATTTTTGCGCAACGGAGCGATTCCGTTGTAGACAGGTTTCATTTCGACTCCAGCTTTGCAGAAGCTAGTGTCGGACAGTGACTCCTGGCAGCAGGCAGCTGCTATTGGGTCATATGCGGTCATGTGCAAACGGAGTCTGCCCCGTTTCCGGTGGCGGTATCTCCAGAGCTACTGCCCGTGTTCATCCGGCACATTGGCGGATAGTGGCGCAATACGTGGCTGCAATGCATCGACGACTAATCGGCATCGTTATTCCCGTGCAGGTAACGCGAAAAATGGGACGTGAGACAAGGGGGCAATGGCAGCGCCGTCTGGCGACCTTGAGGCCGAACTAGGTTGAGGCGATCCGCACGGTTGTCTGCGAACCTCATACGAAAAGGGGGGCGGTTAGCAACACCCTGCGCATTGTTGCCGCATGAATAATGCAGGGCGTGTTGGGCCGGCTCATTCATGTCCTGGCCAAGGCTACTCGAGTTCTCTTCCGGCTGACCAGCTGATTTGTAGGGTCAGGTCGCAGGTCGGTGGTATTGCAGGTGGCGTCACTGTCGACGGCTAGCTATTTTGGACGTGATAGGGTGGGGGGAGGGGGCGAATATTTGCACTCCCACCCGCCTTCCAGGTGGCTGGGGTATTTCTGGCCGCGCCTTGTTGTTTGGCTGGGCCAACTCTGGCTGCGCCCTTGGGTGGCCCGACGGTGGTAAAATTGGGCCGGCGGGGTCGAAAATAGGCGGGGGCATGGTTGGCCTCGGCTATTTCTGACGTCACTCTTTTGCTGCACCAGACCAACGTTGTTGCTGGCGCCACGGTACAGCCTGGCCAAATTATCACCTGCTGACTCACAGCCGGCTGTAAAAGGCCAGCTGTCACCCCCTCCGTGTTACATCCACCGTGTAAACACCTTGCCGGGCTCGACACCTACAGTGGCCGTGGCCGTGTTCCGGACCCGGCACGTGGGACGGACAGCGCAGTCGTACCGTGTCGTTGATCACCCCCTAGCCAAGGCCGTGGTGGGTGGATAGGTAGGTACCGGGTAGGTAGATAGATAGGTCGGTAGGTAGGAAGAGGGACATAATTGTACCGATGTGTGGGGGTTGGCTAGGTTGGGGTGGTGTGTGGTGGGGGGGCTCACACATGCAGAACCAGATCCATGCGCTTGCTGAAGAGGAAAGCAAGGACGCCAGAGGAGGAGGAGGTAGAGGTATACGCAGTCTGTCTAACGGGACCGCCGCCAGTGTTGCCGGTTTCCTTGCTAGACGGCCCCCTTTCCGCCATTGTGGGAATGAGGTTAGTCGGACCGGTGTCGAGGCAGTCAGTGCTTCCAATTATGACATCCATATGTGGAATGGGGGTACGAACAGTGGCGCCAAGAGGCACACCAGCGGGTATGCTTGGGGTAGGGTGCAGATTCTATCAAGTATGAATTGTGCATTGAGTACTAAGCATGCTTTCTCAACCTTGATCTTCCTTGAGCCGCGACGGCGGGGAATGCTGCGATTAGACTTCGGCTGGGCTGGCAGGAGCACGTGGTACCTGCGTTCAGATGGCGCTCAGGCCCGGCCGGAAGGTACAGTCGCGAACATAAAGATGTGGACGGTATACCAGATTTAATAAGAGCTCTTCACATCTGGTCTACCGTCCACATCTTGATGCTCGCGACTGTACTTACCGGAACCGGTGCCAAATGACTACCGGGCAGGAATGTGTTTTTTTCTGCTTTCTTTTGGGAGGGGGGTAACCGGCCCTGGGGCGCCCAATTCGTACGTGCCAGTGTGGGTGTCGAAGAGTGCCCATTTTTTCCCTTACAGGTTCACGGGACGACGCGTGACCACCTCGGATCGGTTATCGTTAGCTGGGCACATCCATATCTAATTTGATGGCCGTGTCTGCCGGTTGCTATGCGCTGCGCTGGGGGGCGACTAGAAATTGCACAAGTAGGCGGGGTTGGCAAGCGTGGCAGTGACCGGCCGGGTGTTGCCACATTTTTCGGGGGAGGGCTACCCTTTGATTGAACACTTTTCCCCGCGTGATCGGGCCAGGGTAAAAACCTCCCCTCAAGGACGGAGATGGGAGGGAGATGATGATGGGGGGGGGGGGGGGGGGGGGNGGTCGCCGGCAACAGCCCTTCCTCCCTCCCCCGGGATTCCTGGCAAGGTCACTGCTGACCCCGGCTTGAATGGCACGGCGGATAGATGGCACGAGGGACTGACCTGGACCAAGGATGTGGCGGGGACAAGACGGAAGTGGGGCGCAGGCACATTCCAGGCCGAGTCCCGGATGTTGCTCATCTTTTGCTCACCGCTTTGGGAAGACTGAGGGGGTGGAAAGATGGCGTGGGTTGGGGATGAAGGGGGGGTTCGTAAAGAAAAAAGAAAAAAGAGAGGCAGGCGCATGCCTTCACGCTCGTCGCCGACTTGTGAATGGGACGTTCCCGGCATGCCTGGCGCCCGGTTCCCACGTCGGGCCGTTGACCCTGGCCCAACTCAAGTGTGTGGGGTGGATGTAGAGGGGTGGGTGTGGAGGCGGGAGGGATTCGCATCCACTCCGGGAGGTATGCGGAAAGGTGACCGCCGACGCCATATATTCCGTGGGACTTAGCGAAGATTGCGCGATGGGCTCCGTGGGGGCAGTAGAGTACAGGTGTACGTATATCGGGCAAAATGATCCGGACAGGCTCGTGCGCCCAATTGTTCTGCCCAAGTGCGCTCGACTGAATCGGTCGGCTTTTCTTTGAACCGGAGACTTCGGTTGCCACGCTGGTGATAATTCCAAGTCGTATTCCAGGTGTGGCAAAAGAAGAAGAAAAAATGGAACCGGCTTTGTAGATATCCGGGCGGATCAGGGCTAAGGAACACCAATAGCCTTTAGGTTGCCAGCGGGGCAAGTTGTAATCTAGGCTAGTGATAGCACACCTGTGGGGGGAAAGTGAGTCGGACATCCGTACCTACAGCCGGCTCATCCTCTCGAGATCTCGGTCGATGTTAGGAGGTCATTGACCCACGGACGGAATCCAGAGGAGGCAGACGGCGTGGGTCCGAAGCTGCCCTCGGGGCTCTTTGGGACAGGTATTGAGGTGTGTGTGTGTGTGGTGCGCGCGCGCGCGCCAGTGTGTGAGCATAACCTGGGTTACAGGCTTGCATTACATGCGCTGGACTAGTGCTGGCCATGACCTAGCTGCCTTGGGCAGGTAGATGACCGTGACCCGCTGAGTGTATATTGTCGGCGGAAGATGGCGCGAAAGTGGAACCTTCCCGGATCTTCCGTTCCGCCATCTTCCGGACCCGATTTGCGAGAAATAATTCGCCTTATTTTCCACAGGGCGCCGAGTCATGTACTGCGTAGGAGGCAGGGTGTGTGGGGTCCACATCCTTGGTGCTGGCCGGGGGAAAAGGTGGTGGTAGCGGCGGGGAATTGACCTGGAATTCCAAGAATCTGGCGGCTAACTGTTCTCCATCCCCCGCTTGCCCAGTCCTCCCCAACCACATGCATCCCTACCTAACCACCCACCCACCTAGCTGCAAAAGACCCAGACGGCGTGACGTCAGGTCGGCCCCCAGACTGACCTCTTAGTTGGCTGCACAAGTGTGAAGTGAGAGGAAGTCGGAAGGGAAAGGCGGTTTTTGAAAACGCCGCCAAGAAAAAAGGGGGACATTGTGGGGAGGGGTTGGCCACTGACCTGCTAATAGCTCAAAACTGCCGCCGGATGGCAGCACAGTGCAGCTGGCGAATGCTGCCTCTAGTGGTGAGCTGCTCAACTTGGTGTTTGCTAATAGGGTTGGTAGATGGCGCGGGTTGTCTGGGGTGCACTGGACCAGCGTGGCCCCTCTTCATCTATCGGTGAAATAGGGGTGGGCCCGCGTTTCATTCTGAAAAGGTGTACCGCCCTGTTAGCAACAATGATTTGGCAATTTTTGGTGGGGGGTTGTCGAAGCGACCCCCCCTGAACCAGGGCGAGGTGGGCCATGGGGGGGCATTAGGCGGCTGCAGGTAGGCGTCTAATTGGGGAGCGAAACGATTTTCACAGCCGCGTACCATTCCTGGGGGAAGACTGAAAAAAAAAGATGTGGTTCTGCACCATTGGTTTGATGTATGGTTGCGGCCCGAGGAGGAGTCCGTCTCGTCTGTCACTCTCGCTAACATCTCCGGATCTCAAGTGGACTCCAGCGTAAACACAGCTTTCATCATCCTCTCGCCTTGGCATGCACGCTGTTTCCACGGAGGAATAAATTTGGCGGCCAGAGCTGCTCATCTACATACAGGTGGCACAGGTGGCCATTGAGAACTTGGACGTCACGGGCCAATATGTGGCCCTTCTCGGCCTGCCAATTCGATTCGAGTACGTGTGGGCGGACCAAAAACCCGGGTGTAAACTCGCGAAACGGGACTTGACCCTCCAAGAGCAGACGAGAGATCGGTTTTCGGGGCGAGGCAGCACCCCCCACTATCCTAAGCATGAAACCGGCCCATGGTATCCTAATGGGTGACTTTTAATTACGAGTGCGATGCGTTGGGGATACGAGCCTGTCTGCACTAATCTGCCGACGCATCTACGTTTCTTGTTGCTTAACCCGCGCGCCTCTTGCGGGCTCATACATGACCCTTGACCCACTCTCTTTATGTCGTCACAGGTTTCGCCGCAGCTGCGTGTTTGGAAGAGCCTCGCACGTGGACTGATGTGGGGGCTCTGAAGGCTCCCAAGAGACTTCATCTTTCTTCGCCAGACATGGCCTGCTATCTTCGTTGCAATTCCCAAAATTAATTAAACGTGAAAGCGGTCCTGCTTTTCTTCTAGCTGGGGATAGTAATGGGCCAGGGGGGGAAGATTGCTGGAGATGGATGGTGTCGCTTTGGGGATGTAATAGCTGGAGCTGGTTGCCTGACCAAGAACCTCGATGGACACCCAAGCCTTTGTTGGGTAGGGGGTTGGTGTGTAGCCTAATTGGGCCTAATAGCTGGAGACAGGTAAATATAGATTTGTCGTGTAACAGAGGGGAACGCGGATTGGCTACTTTGATCGTACTGCAAAATTTCATATCAGTACAGTGTGGTTTCGGGGCAGATCCAGAACCTGCAGGATCATAATTTTTTTGTATAGGAAAAGTTGGGGATATTAGAGAAGAAATGTCCAGCTGTGAATCGCGGAGAGGACACAACAGGAGAAAACGAAACTGGTTTTCACAATGATTTGCCAGATGCTTAGGATATTCTGAGATCATTGTGAAAGCTGATTTCGTTACAATGTCAACATTGACTTCATCCATCAAACTGGGGTGTGTGTGTATGTTGAGACAGGTCGCAGAGAGCGACGATAGACTGACGGATTGATTGCGATGTCTGGTGGTGCAGCTGCGACTGGGACGTTTCATGTTCCGCTAGTGATGCTGATGTGATTTAAGCGACCTCGTGGCGAACAGCACAGGGCAAGGTCTTGGCATTGTCGCCTCCCGGTGGGTAGGGCAGTTTTTTTAAAAAGCACCAGAACAGGATCCCTCTTGTGATGGTAAGTGTGCATGGAGTTTGCGAAGGAAACGGAGGTGCCAATGCGATGTCTGATCCTGAGTGAACGTCAAGGTTTTGCAGGTCTTCCTATTTTCCACTTACTCCAATGTGCTAATAGCATGTTTTAAAATCAGCAGATATTATGACACATGGCCGGCGCAGTCTTTAATGAGCCGGCTGGGTTTAAGCGAAAGATGATGCGCAAGATGGCCAGACCTAAGCCAGATTGATGGATGCTGTGAGGTCCTGGGTGCCTGGGCCTGGCCTCTCCCTTCCACCATCCCCTTGAGTCATTCCGCTCCGTTGGCGCTAAATGGTAAGGAACCGTCTGCGAGCTAGGCCCTAACTCGACCTGCCCATATGACCATGGCATCCGATTCCCCAGAGGAAGAAGAGGACGCCGCCGACGCAACCGATGGCGATGTAACACGGAGTGATTAGTGCAGGGCGGGGGCCAGAGGCTGCCTCTCCATTTCTTCAGACTGCCATCTTGGAAGGATAGCAAATAAAGGAGCGGCGGACAATGGCGGCGAGATGAGGGCCACAGGGGCTAAGCTGGCTGATGATCGCCGCACCCTTCGGGGACAAACCGGAGGCAGGCTGCCCACACCCATCCTTGCTATGCTGCTCTAAACCCTTTACAACTCGTGCTCAAACACTACAAGTCAGCTTTTTTTTTGCCTTGTTCACGAAATATTTTCATTGGCTGCTTAAAAGGTTTTTGGTTCCATTTGATATACTGTGTGGAAGTTCCTGTTCCTGTCTATATGTTTTTTCTAACTACTGTGGTTTACAAGGCGGGTGCTTTTCAATTTGAGTGTATTTTGTGTTTGGTGTGGGATTAATAAAAAACTGATTGTCTTTGTGGATGGAAAGTGGGTGTTTGTGTGTTGCTCCCTATTATTGGTTTTTATCTCAGGTAAAAAGTAAGTAAGTTTATTTATGAGATTATTACATCCATATTGGGGGGGAAGGAACTCTCCAGAAACATTTTTATAGGACTGCATAACATGAAAAATGTGATAAAGCATATTAAAATTTTTGTGTACTTCTACAAACAGCAGGTGGATTGAGAAGAGAGGAATCTTCGGGAATTGCGCTAGGTACTTCGCATTGGTGAGAAAATATTGCAATTATAACATATTTGAACTCGATCAAAAAATTTGCAACTGTTACACAAGACTGGGTTTTGGTGGGTGTCAGTTTAAAAGTATAATCTGATACAAAAACTATTAGAAACTATTAAAAGATAATAATTCGGAGCATTAGATCAGGACGGGGATATTGAAGATGTGCCAACAGAAATAATTTGGGTAACATCTTGGTATCAGGTGGAATTACAAGCAGAATTTTAATTACGCGATCTAATGAATACAAGAACTATCTTTGCACTGCATGTGTCAGGAACCGAAGGTGAACTAATAGGACTAGCTTTATTTTAGCACTTTAGTTGTTTTCAATTTATTCAAGAATGGTTTTACATATGATGCAGCAGATCTACATGTATTGATGCATGTAGATGAAAGTTAAGACGAACTGGTAAATTTGGACATTATAATGACTTGCATGATGCATCGAAATTTTTAGGGAGAATTTATGGTATGCCAAAGTCAAGCTCTAAGTTATTCACTGAACAATTAAAATATATCAATAACAGTATTGTACAGTGCAGAAGTACTCGTTTTATGCCGTTAATTAGTTCCAGAAAAACCAGGCGTAAAGTGAATGGGCGTAAAACTAGACAAAATCACAGTATAATGTAAGTAAATAAGATAGGTTCCAAAATTTCCCCATAGGCCGTACTCATATTGCTGTTTTTAATGCCGAATATTTGAAACATTTAATACACATTTAATGGGAGGTTCCAGGTTGAGGGTCATCCGGTTCTGAGGGCTCCCTTCCTTATTTTGTCAAGAACTGCAGTACATGTTGGGTATTTAACAATGGTTCGAGTACTTCGGGGTGTGGCGAGACCAACACTACGGTACTGTATATATCGATAGAACCTGCCACATGGCACCAGGAAAAACAAAAGAAGAGCCTTTACGGTTGTGTGTTTGGTCTCAGAAGTGTTGTTATCTTCATATTTTTCACAATTTAGATAGAAAAATTTCAAATGTAATTTTAAAACCGGCGTTAATGTGAAACAGGGTAAAATGGGTACTTTCTGTACTACTTGTAGCAGGGAATCGTTAAGGTCTCACGCGTCGGACCAACGAGTTTGATCATCCTTTGGATCCTTTGAATTGAATAGGAATGGCCCAATATATTGTGATAGTTAAACGACGTCAGTTTCAACGTGAAATGCGAACATGCAAGTTGCAAGGTCACATCATTTCTGACTGAACTCTGATTCATGATAACAGTGCTTTAGGAAAGAACCGGCAATACAGTTGCAGCGGACTGTGGAATACATCGGCATCAGCGCATGGGCTGGTTATAGATCTCGATTTTTGTTCAAAACTGATTTATGCTCGAATTTTTCATTGCTAGAATGTTACAGCCAAGTAAGAGATTTTTTATGCACTTGATCACTGATGGTAAGAGTTGATTGCCTCCTCCTGACTAATTACAAGGGCTGACCAAATGCAAGTGAGTCCATCGTATGTAGACCTTGTTGCAAATAAATTCAGGGAAATACTTCGGCTGACTCAGCCACCATAATTGGTTGATGTCAGAGTAATAGTTTTACGTGTAGCCTACTCATTCCAAACGACATGAACCAATATGGCCATATTGAGGAACCTTTTTCATGGGATCAGGGTTCGATTCGTAATATCGTATGTTGGCTCTATACTGTCGTTTGATGTCAACTAAATTGGTGGGTGAGTGGAAGAGGTCTGTCTCTAATTTTCAAAATTTGTGGCCCCAGGTTTATTTGCAACTATGCGTATGGCTGATTAGCTCACTCTCACTTGATCCACTTGCATTACTGGAGGAGTGCTTGGTAGTTGTAAATGGTCATGTTTGACTCGAGCTACTATGGAGCTCAAATTGTTTTGGCCACTTTATCATGGTCTTGAAGCAACCCTTCGCACATGCCCCGCGGTGAGTACGTGTGTCTGTACTAAGGGTTGCTTCAAGACCAGGATAAAGTGGCCAAAACAATTTGAGCCCCATAGTACTGTACCTACGATTATTTTCTAATTTCAATTTCACAGTGACATAGGTAGATGGCGGCTTATGTTTTGAGTAACACAATTGTTCTCTAAAACTGATATTAAATGAACTCGATGAAGTGTAGCATCATCAGTCCGTTTTGGTGAACAGTAGACTACTGAACTCAAAAAATTAGCCGCCATCTACCACAGCCACTAAGATTGATATACTGTAATTAAAAGCTATCACAGGTACTGTACCTAGCACCTTTTGTGACCACTTGAAACTCGAAAAGCAGCAAATTCGCAATAATTTGGCCTCAGTATCTAATCTCTGCATTCTTGGTGTGCAATTCTAGTTTTCACACTTCAAGCTCCATTTTCAGCAAAAATATTAGTTAACAGGCGAGAAATGCCAACGCAAGTTTCTTGTCACTCGCTGTCCAGGGCTAATATTATAATTGACTTTGACTTAAGTTTAATTTGGAATAGGGAGCCTAAGGGTTGATGAAGCTGATAAAAGACTCACAGGACGGACCCTCGTAATCCTTCATACCCACCTTCATACTGAATCCAGCATGAAGAAGCCCATAAGGATGGGCTTTTTTTTTGCCATGTGTGGGCACGTATCGGGGTCGGTGGCAAAGGCGACAATTGGCCTCACTTACATTGTTTGCTTTTGGCGGGCGAGCGAGCGGCCGATCGTCAGCTGTCAGCCGCACCCCTGAATGCCTTCACACCCACCCTCCCCACCCTCCCCACCTCCCACACTCCAGAAAAAGAAGCAGACTAATTTGTTGACTCCGTCATGACAAATCCCAGTAGCTCTTCAAGAGTCCATCCAATTTTCTCTATTTGGATATTTATTTAACTTGCTTTCAAAGTAGGCTTATGTGTAAGCCCGGCCATTATAATAGTATTGCTCATTGCCGGAAAAATTCCGCCTCATATACCAATTACAAAATTATTTCAGGTTCCTGTCGCCTTCTATGGCCAATAGACACTTGGAAAAGTTGAAAATTCGCAACAAAATGCCCCCTGTATCATGTTTGCGATCTCAGCTTTCGCTTTTATAGTACGCTGTTATGCACTACCAAGAACTATTTGCACCGAACATGTTAGTGGACCTAGAAAAATGGGTGTCCTCCAGATTACCTATATCTTACTTGCAAACATTCTTTATGAATCTTGCGGTTATCGCACAGGCTCACTGCCCGCAGACTAAAACATGCATACTCGACAGGATATTATCATATCGAGTATGCATCCTTCTACGTGACCTAGCCATTAAAATTTCAAATTTAATAATATTAAAGGCTGCTTTAAATTTAAACTTCGATCTCATTAGACATACTAAGAAGGCAATTGCCGAGACCTACTCTGCGCAAAATATTGCACTTTTCACCTAACGATAATAGTGCCGGTGACATAGTCTCAAGGATGGGCATTAGAGCGCTGTGTTGGGTATGAAATAGTTTTGAATACTGTATGATCTTGTAATGCCCTTCTGGCTTAATAAATCTAGTGCGGCTCACTCAAAATTATTTGTCATTCACTTTCGTTCTCTGTCATTATCAAACTCAATTCCCAGAGAATTAAATATATTGGAAGGTTTTACCTAGCCACACATTTTCCTCCTTCCCACTTGAGAGTGCATATCTGAATATATTTAATTAGGCAATTATTTAAATTATATTATAAGTTTTATTTTCCGTTTCCAGACGAAAGAAGCTATATATATATATATATATGATGCTAAATACAGTGTGTTCCAAGTATTGGGGGGCCATTATTGTTGTGATTGTTGTGCAACAAGTTACACAAAAATAACTTGGGTGAAATATGCTATGACAGAAAGGACCCCCAGATCTTGATCCAATTCCTTTGTGTATGTATGGCATTGAAAGTCTAACTATGCTATGTGCTATTGCGGGTGATCAACACACTCTGCATGCCAAGGCATAATAAGACTTATTCATAATATGTTGGCTATAGAATTCACTGGCATTGTGGTAGCACATGCTCTCAAGCCTGAGAAGGTTACATAGGTTTCAACTTATGTTGCAGGTTATAGAGTTAGGATCAGTGACTGTACTGCTGCAAGGGCTCCTTCACACAAGGACGCTGGCGGAATTCCACCAAACGCACCAGTGAATGGGTACTTTACAAGTCATTTGGACTGAACCATGTCCATTGGCAAATTGGTGTAAATCTATAGCATGGTTTTAAAATACAGTGAAATTTATCTTTGTTGGACACTGGCCGTTCCAAGGAAAGTGTCCAACATATTAAGATTTCAATATCTCGGGTTTCATAGTGCAGTACAGTAATAAGAGTAGAGTTTTCATCCAGTAATCAACTTCCAATGCATGTTTTCTTATTTTCGGTACAGTACAGTACATGCAATTTCTGAAACCATCCTACTTTTTGGTTCATAAATTGGTAACAAGTGACTGTTTTAATCAGAGAATTTTCAATTTTCTCTTGGGCAGCAAAAAAAATGTCAAAAATAAGAGTGGCATGACAAATCACTCTGGCCTGATATTCATGTTGTCAATTGCTTGACATACATGCGCATCCAGAGAGTAAGTTCCGTTTTTTATTAGAAAAACCACAATGCACCCCCAGAATTTTTATTTACACGTAGCTGAAGTCGACAACTGTCTAACTTTTTTCAAAATAGTTTCCAGCCAACCAAATTGGGGCATTTTCATTGAGTTACACAATATTTTGTATATAGGCTACCTATGTCATAGGTCATAGCAGAAGTCTGTTGCCATCCATTTCCGCGACCACTGAGCGCTGGACTGCAACTCCTTATCTTCGTCAACCTTCTTCTTTGCAAGCCATTTCTTCCTGTCCATGGACAGGTAGTCCATCAGCGTTCATGGATCGCGGAAATGGCTGGCGGCAGCCCTCTATGGTATAGGCATACAAAATCTTGTGTAACTCAATGAAAAATGCCTCGATTTGGCTGGAAACTAGTTTGAAAAAAAGTAGACAGTTGTCCATGTCAGATGTATAAATAAAAATTCTGGGGATGCATTGTGGTTTTTCTAATTTAAAAACGGAACTTGCTTTCTGGACGCGCCTCGTATCTTACGCATAAATGCAGTTTACCTGCATACTTTGGACTGTCACATTTCAGTATGATGCAGCCGGATAATAATAATAAAAAACGCCCGTTGAAGAAGTTACACATGTTTAACCGATTGGAAAAGCGTGACGTAGCAATGATGTGAAGTGCAAGTCATTTTTTGAAACCGCACATCTCTGAAAGTATTCCGATCCAATAAACGGTGCCAATAGGATATTCAAAAATTCCAGTAATAATGGCATATGGCACATTTATTTTCGACGGCTTTGTCGAAGCGAGTGGACAAAATCCGGGTTCAGAATAAGTACAGAAGTTTGAACACAGAAAATAATGATGAAACTGTGCAAGCCCCAGTTAACGAGACTATTGGACTTGGGAGTACTTGGGAAGTAATGTACTATCAGGTCCATTAATTTCAGAAGGCTACGTCAAATGGGGTGCGAACAATCGCAGTTGAAATATTTGGCGCGAGAGCTTTGAAACCAAATCTCTCTGAAACCAGAAGGGTCCAATAAATGGGATTAAAAGGTCCAAATAGTCAAATGGGAGCAGTATACAGCCAATTAATTTCACATCGACCCGCCGTATGTAGTTTCAGCCACCATTTTGAAACCGAATATTTCTGAAACTATGCCAGTCCAATACACGAAACTAACAGACGTTATAGTACTCGGGAAGTACTACCAGGTCAAATGGGGCGCGTACAATCGCAGTTGAAACATTTCGGCGGGAAAACTTTGAAACGCTATATCTCTGAAACTATGAGGGTACAATGAGCAGGGTCAAAAGGTCCAAAGAGTAAAAGAGTAAAAAGTATTGTACAATCCATTAATTTCATTTCGATCCGCCATGGGTGGTGAGCCAACTTCACACTTTCGGTCACTTTTTGAAACCGAATATTTCTGAAACTATGCGAGTCCAATGAACGAAACTTATGGACCTGGTATTACTCAGTTAGTACTGCAAGGTCCATTAATTTCGGACGGCTGCGCCAAATGGGGTGCGTACAATCGGAGTTTAAATGTTTTGGCGGCAAAACTTGGAACCCGAATATCTCTGAAACTATAGAGTGGTCCAATAAGCGGGGTAAAAAGGTCCAAAGAGTCCATTGAGGGTAGTACTACGTACATAGTCCATTCATTTCACTTCAATCCGAGATAGGTGGTGAGCCAACTTCACACACGTAAACCATTTCATTATAAGTATTCTGTGATTGTCATGCCAGCAGAAGTTCAGACCCGCGCGAAGCACGAGTTTGCTGCTATAATAATAATAATAATAATAATAATAATAATAATAATAATAATAATAATAATAATAATAATAATAATAATTTGATACCCCATTATCAGCCTACCGGGCTTTCCTAGGGGGGGATTTCTCCCAATTTTTTGTCTGGAACTCTTCCATTTTTACTATTTTACTCATCATCGGAATGAAGCAGGGAAAGGGAAGGAAGGAAGGAAGCGGCTGTGGCCTATATTACGGTAACGACCCCGGAATTATCCTGCAAGGACCATGGGAAACCACAGAAAACCATGGTCAGGGTCGCCGGCCTCCGGGATTCGAACCCAGGACCTCCTGATTAGCAGTCGGACACCCTATCCACTCCACCACTACTGCTTCGGTAGTTTGCTGCTATATAATTATAATAATAATAATAATAATAATAATAATAATAATAATTTTAACAACAACAACAACAATAATAATAACCCAGGTAGTGCTTGACCTCATCAGAGGTATATAGCACGGACCTTTATTTATGTCTCGTATATACAGGGTGATCAAACTTTTTTGTCGTTTTAGTTATTGACAGATTCAGCCTAAGCTGCTTATATTGTAGCCCGTTACCTGGCAACCCCGTCC
>KZ538671.1:0-13371 GCA_000934665.2 Catajapyx aquilonaris
GGGGGGGGGGAGAGAAAATTTTTTGGAAATTTTTAAGACTCTCACCCGGGATTTGAACCCGGGACTCTAGATTGAGAGTCGAGAGCGCTGCTAACACGGCCAGATTGCACCATCTGCTTTCATATGTCGATCGGAAGGTCTAGCCTATTTACCAATTCAATATTTTTGAAGAAGAAAAAATAATAATTTGTACAACTTAAGATGAAAGGCTACCTGTTACGGCGCAGTGGCAAGCGCTCTATTGGCAGGGTAAAGAGTAACCATATGCACCGTATACTCATCAACCAAATATTTTTAATGCCAATGGTTTTCGCCTAAGGACTAGAAAACACACAATCGAGTACAACAATGCCGTGTCCGTAGTTTCTTCCTCCGGATGATCAGTAGTGGCCCACAGGATGGTCGCTGTGCCATCCGAAAGCACCGTGTCCTCCGGTGTACGCGCTGTAGTCGACGTACTCGTGTCCACCTCCTCCGAATCCTCCTCCTCCACCTCCACCTCCACCGGCCTGTCTCTGGTACCGACTCTCAGACTCCTCAGGGTCCAGCAGATCCTGAGGCACAGCACGACGGACCACGACGTGACCTTGCGGATTGAAATGGTCTCCCTCGGTCACCTCCACAACTTGCAGGTCATCGATGGGGATGGCCACGTAACGTGCAAACCCCACATGCACCATGCCAATCATCATCAACACCAAGCTCTGAAAGAACACTACTTTTCAGACACATTCACATAACATCCTATGGATATCCATGATGGATATCCATAGGATGTCGCATGGCGTTTCAATAGTAACTTACCAGCTTCATGGTTCGGCTGTAGGTCCAAGGAATGGTTATATGAGTAGAGCTGATGGACTTATGCAGAAGAGTGGACTCGGACAACTCCTTTATATATGGGGGGGGTTGTCCTTTCATATTTCGTGTGTCTCTCTGCGTGAAGATGGCGGCCACTACAACCAGGGGACATCGGCCCCAAAGCCTCAAAATGCAAAAAGCTTTTCCTGGCCGTGATTTTCGGCATGAGTGCTCATGTTGGAGGCCCACAAGAAGTGAGAGAGAATGGTTGCTGTCAAAGAGAGAGTGAAGAGGGCAAACATGGAAGAAGAAGAAAAAAAAAAGTATATAGGGCCTACTACCGAAAGTGTCATACCCAAGCACGGAGCGGTAAATCATGCACATGTCGTGACGCAACGTAAAGATTAAATCACAACAGTTCCGGATCGGAGGACACGGTTACGCCGTATTGCTTCGTTATGACACACCTGGTGATTGGAAGGGAGAAAAGAGTAAGAAATGAGGAAATCATATTGCCTACTGCGACATTCAGGTTTAGGTTGCACCAGGCGCAAAGATTCGATTTCCGCGTCTCTCTGTTTGGGGCCGTTGCCAAGGCTGGCGGCCATTTTGAAGTGTGGGGAACGCCAACGAGGGTGCAGGCAAAAATAGGGTCCGCCATCTTTGATTCGCGCGTGTTCTTGCCATGTAGTTGCCATGGCCGCCAAAACCATCAAAGATGGCGGACCATATTTTTGCCTGTACCCTATTTATACCTCGTTGGCGTTCCCCACACTTCAAGATGGCCGCCAGCCTTGGCAACGGCCCCAAACAGAGAGACGCGGAAATCGAATGTTTTCGCCTCTTATGTAGTATATGCTCCCTGGTTGCACCTAGTTTCCACTGCCGGTTTCTCCATATATACTTGACATGTCATCATTGTAATACTGTACTGTTGGCTACAGTACAGGTATGCCCCACCATGGCCCCCATACAACAAATATACCACAGTAAACAGCCAAACATTGGCCCACTGACCTTTTAACCGCGCTGTTGATACACATATTGGGTGGTGTACATTATAATGGTGTCGTACTGGTACCGCTTAATTTATCAAAATCCATCAGTGCGAAACATAGAAAGCAATGTATTTTTTTTCCTGGGGGATGTACCTTTCTGCATAAAACCGTCGGGGTGTACAACGGTAGTGGTAGCGTGCACGTTACTTTCTCCTTTGTGTGTCAGCATGTCAGCGAAGGAAAGGAAGACGAGTCGACACGCGGTTTCCTTTTCGTGGCATTGAACTTCGATAGGAAGAGAGAGTGGTCTGTTGGGAGTCCCACAAATACTTTAAAAAAAAAAAATCCATTTTGAGTATCTTCCGCTTCTGGGTTGTACTTCTGGTGGTTCCCCCAAAATGTCCCATTGACGTTGGAGGATAACTAGGGGACATTTTGTGGTGAGATTGAGAGTGTCAGGAAATTGTCGTCATGAAAGTCGTCACATCCGGGAAACTTAAATTGCGCAGCCAAATGTTTCAATGACGACACTCTTGGTGGGGCAAAACCCACCACCAGACACCAAGTGTAAACTATGTCAAGAGTCGCAGGTCAAGAGCAAACAAATTGGGAGTGACATGCAGCGACCTTCATGTGAGGTCGTTGTGCACGGCGCAAACAAGTTTTGCCACCACAGTTGCATAATGGCATTGAAATGTGTAGAAAACACCTCATTAACGATGCAATTACAACATAATCTTGTAATCAAGAATAATTTAATTTGCGGTACATTAAGTGCACAGCAGGTACTTGGAAAGTGCGCCGCTCTTTATGTACCCGCCAACTGGATGGGATTCAATTGAGTGGAGCCGTAATGGACGACTATAAGCACCTCCCTCCCCATCACGGTCATAGTGCGTCAGGCACACTTAAGAGGGACCATTTGAATTAATCAAACTGTTTGGGATGGGAACCGGTACGATCTGGTTTGACCATAACGTTTCATGGAGACCGTCGTTTTTATTGGTACTTCCGGGGAGCATAGAGCCCGAGTCAAAACAGTAAGAGTGGGTTTTTCGCCTTACGTCTTTAAGCTCGGAGCGCTCCTAACAATGCGACTACTAACTTGAAAGAGACAAGACGAAAAATAATAATCCAAGAATAAATCAGAAAATGCCCATGTGTATTTTTTTCATACAGTTCATCCGCCAAATATACATGATCGGAGTTTAAAAAAAATTGTAGAAAAAAAAAAGTGGGCATGCTCTTTGAGAAAAACAGAAATCCCAATATGAATACATCATAGAGCTATGATGTTTACAATGTGCATCCTCCAAAAAACAATAATGGATCATTTCAAATTAAAATACTGGGCAGGGAACATTATGAATACAAATCTAAGAAACGGATGCGTCCTAACGAAGAGATGAAAACAAAACTTTTTCTCGCATTTCTGCAAACACAATGGCTCTTTTGATTCAGGTTGTCCCATTTTCATTGGTTACTGCTGCTGCGGGCTTTTCCCACTCTGCAAATCCGAACTTCACCAACTCACATCCGACGTTGACGTCCTGCAACGATATGGTAGGTATGATTCGGCTGGATTTCAAACGCAGGAAAAATGCTTACGTACCTGCGGCCCACTGCTGTCCACAAGCTCAACACATGGCACTTTCCTGCCGCCCGGCTCCTTCTCCTTGTACTGGATCACAGAAGCCAATATGACCTTCCATTCAGCCGCGTGACTCAGCTCCTGGAACATATCCGTAGCCTCCTCGCTCCACTCACCTCCCCTAGAACAAACAAATTTTCATACAGATCAGTATATGACAACCATGTCGATGGCACTCGTAAAGACAATCACTGGTTACAAGTGGTTACTACCTATTTACTGATTAAGGATGCGGTTACAACCAGTTATAGGTCGTTACTCCTTCACATAACAAGCAGTTCTCAATATCGGTAGCGAATCCACCAGAGACAAAAGTATATGTCGGAGAATCACATCACAAGTTACGGCATTAAAAATGAAACGGCATGTGTGCGTCACAATTAATTCGCTAAACTGTATGATTGCAATGTACATATTTTCTCGTGGCTGTTTACACCGCTAACATAATCCGCCCCGTAGCGTTTCCTTAAAAGCCATTTCAGACCGACTTGGACCAGACTAGATTATTTAAACGAGGTCTTGGAAGGGCATTGAGACAAACAGGATAACGAGACGTAGTGTTGACTGTGGGGTGGGGGGGATTGATGGTAAACAACAAGCTCCCCTTTGGCAGAGGAGTCATAGGAAGGCCGGCCGGCACATGTGCCAAAGTGGTGGCCCATTCAGAGGTTGGCAGTCGGGGCTGGGTTTCGTAGGCAGGGTGGGGAGGAGGAGAGGATCATCCGGCACTATATAAAGCTAGTTTCAGGACGACCTGATAAACAGTCAGCTCGAAACCATCATTTGGGATACACCAGGCCATCACACTAGATACGCAAGGTAATGTCACTTGGCGTTGACCAACCAACCTGTTTTTCTGCTACGCAATTGCATTTTCACCCTGTCATTTTATCGTTTTTCGTTCTCTCTTAGCATGCTAATGACGCAGAAGTCGGAGTCAAAGGGATGCCCCTCGGGTATGGAGATCCAGGTACGGAACATGCTGGACGTCACCTTCCGTTACACGTGGGTGGTGGAGGACTACCTGCAGCGGACGTCTGAGAAGCGGGACATGGACAGCCTTCCCTTTGAGGTCAATGCCAACGGCCTTCACACTCGTTGGTCCCTGGCAGTACGGTTCTGGACTGGACCAGACGGGCAGCGGATATCCAACCCGGTGGTCCTCTGCCTCAATCTGGTCGGTGTGAACGTGGAGGTATCTGAAGAAGTACGACTGCGGTACCAGTTTGGGATATACAACGATGCCGTGAAGCAATACGAGTTGATGCCAGCCAGCGGTGCAGATCTGACCCTTGAAACTAACGACCGCATTTCATCAGTCGGATATCGGGACATGTCTGTACTCGACAGGCACCGGGATGCTCACGGAGATGTACGATTTGCAGTACGTTTGATGCTGGTACTACGCCGACCTGGTGAGCTCCACACATTGCCCCTGGATCTGCTTCAGATGTTGATGGGTGGCGATCATGCAGACGCAACACTATGCGCTGAAGATAAGGAGTTTCGGGTCCATCGTGCCGTCCTGAGTGCAAGATCGCCAGTATTCGCTGCCATGTTCAAGCATGGGATGCGTGAGGCACTTGATGGGAAGGTGACCATCGAGGATATATCATCCGAGAACCTGCAGTCACTCCTACAATACGTATACACCGACAGGGTTGAAAGCATCGATGCGCAAGCCCAATCGCTGTTACCAGTAGCCGAGAAGTATCAGCTGATTGGCTTGAAGGCATTATGCGAGAAGGCTCTTATTGACGCAATCACTCCGAGCAACGTGGCTGCGACTTTGCTGATGGCAGACAGCTTCCAGTGTGAGAACCTGAAACGTGCAGCACTGGCATACTGTGAGGACAATGCCAACTCGATCGTGAAGAATGTTGGGTGGAAGGTGATGGAAGAAGTCCATCCAGAACTGTTCCAGCAGGCGTGTGAGGTGGTCGTGCGAGAATCTTGCGCATGTCACGTCGACTGCGTACGGCAGGAATCGCCGAAGGGGGAGGTCAGGGTTCCCTGAGTCGCACAGGGTGATTATTTTGTACAGTGTAAATAAATTACCGTTTTACGAACTCATTATCAATTTGTTGACATTTGAAGGGTTTGTTGCCGAAGGAAATTTTGTCAACAGGAGTCAACATCACCTGGACAAGTCATCTATCGCAAGGAAATTAGCAGATCGTCCAGAAGTATTTTCCTTGCCCGCATAATATTAATCGGAATGGCCTGAATTTCGTGACCTTTTTCCTACTCATGTCATTAGAAATGCTAATCACGGATGTCACTCTCTAATGTAAACAATTTTGCGTTAGGCAAGACAGCAAAAGCAGACTTGACTTTGCCCTCATGAGATAATCGTGGCATCTCGGAAATTCCTCATAACATATGATAATGAGGTGGCTGAAATTAGATTACGTCTACATGTGAGAGGGAGAAACGTTGCCTACAAATCCTACCCTGATGTCGACTACGCAAAATGCCAAAAAATGCACCGATAGTTTTGTTCATGACATTATGTTATGTAAATGATATGGACATGTGATACAATCATGCTCAAAGAGATTATGTAACTGTGGTGCCACTTCTTGTGTTTAATAGAGTGGGCATTTGACCGAAGCGTAGTGGGAAATATTTGGCAAATTGCCCCCCCCAGTCGGTAACAATGCACTTCCAGAGACTTCCTTGAAGACATACCAAACATATTTCGCAATTCTCCCAGCCAACATGTTGTTCTTCGTTTTGCGTACTTGTGTCATTTCATATTGTAAATTAAACTAATTTCCCAAGCTCGTTGCAGAACTAATTGCGGAACTCTTGCAGAATCTAACAAGCCTTCATTGTACATCTGAAATGGCAGTGTTGTTAAATATCCTTACCTGGGTAAAACCTTGGCCAAGTAGCACTCAATGGCTTGGAAGCGTAATCGCAGAAAGTCAGTTCTAATCTCGTAGACGTCACTCCTGGAAACGTCTTCTGAATCTCCGTAATCTACAAAGTAAACTGAAATCTTTGCTTCCTCAGGAGAGTACGCATCCGTTTCCACGGCCATCACTTTCGCACGGTACCAGGACTTGTCGTGGGTAAAAGGCGCCACGACTATGTCTCCTACATTAACCTGTCATGGAAAAAAAAGAGACGTGCTAGTTAGTTCTTTCATTCCAATTGTCAGTTGCTGACAAACACATGCTGTGCAACAATGTGTACGGTGGCCTCAAATAATTCACCGAAAGGTCCTTACACTTCATGTGATTGTACATCAGGATTAGAAAATAGAGCATATAAACAGGCAATCTAATAAATTGGAAGTCATTGCACTATTCACATGTACCGAGCGAATAAAGTCAACAGCCTTTAAAGGCATCCCTAGTCAATCACCTTGTGTCGAGATATCAAGCATTGAACTTTTCTATTGTGTCTAGAAGACAATTACATCCACAAACTCGACCGCATAGTACCAGCTGTACCGCCACCGCCTAGATCAGGGGTGGGCAAACTCTTTTTTCTCCATGGGTCGCATAGAGATTTTTAAAAAATTGACAGGCCGCATCTAACAAAAGATATTTCAACATTCTAAAAAAGTTTCCAATCATTCCGGTGTAAACAAGTGAAGGGAGAAGGCGACTATGGACAATGCGACGTTGATGAGTATGGAGCAGGGCCGCGGGGCTTGGATGCTGTATCACCCTGTATCTCATGAAGGGATCCAGAAGGGTCAGGTAGCGCCTCCGCACCCGTAAAAAGCGTCGAAGGCACCGAACGTGATCTACAAATCGAATGGTCGTCACCGTGTAGGCCATTTCTCATGTGACGAGGTGACCAAGACATCCCGAGGTGTCTTGATCGTCACTTCTATTAACTACTCAGTTCCATGTTTACTAGTGCCTAATCAGAAGCACGAAAATTCCATCCGTCCTAAGATAATAGTCAGAACCTCTAAACAGTGGCTAATAGTAAGACGAAATTTCGGCCCAAAATATCCATCGTTTTAAATGAACTTCCATTAATTGCATAAATTATATTAAAATTCTCTCAAAATCAATAAAATTATCTAAATATATCAATGGAAATGGCCTGTACAAAAACAGCTACACTTTTACATTCATGCTCTACAGAATGCATGTGCTGGAAACAATTTTACTTGCATAGAAGTCCGTAAATTAATTCCCAAAAAGATAACCGCACAGTATACCCGCTACATTTCAATCGGCTAGATTTTTCCTCCTGTTCAACTTACAAGTACTCTGAAGGTAAGGCCAAAAAGATCACTGTAAAATATAAAAATTGAAGTACTACCGGCCAACTGTTAGGCTGATTTAATTATGAAATACGCTAAAATATACAGTCTAATAACAACCTTGAGAACCATGCCACACGAATTTGCTGAAATCGTTGTATTTTTATCAGCGACTTGAGGGAAAACTCCCAAATTAATTTCCTGAAAAGTACGACGACTTCCATCAAATTCTTGTGGCACAGTTCTCAAGGTTGTTATTCCGCACATTGTAACACATTTCATAATTAAATCAGCCTAACAGTTGACCGGCAGTACTTGGATTATGTGGTTTTACAGCGACATTTTTGAAAATTAATTCTGGGGACTTCTAGATGAACAAACTGGTTTCCGACACATTCGTTAGTGTTTTCCATGAACGTTATTATTTGTTCACCTTTGTCAAGCCTCACCTGGTTGAGCTTATGCAGTTCCCTGTTTGTTTCCTGATTATAGTACTCAGTCATGCCCTCCACCAGCTTGTCAAGCTCAACCGCTTTCGGACCCACCGCCTGCACCCAGAAGCGTCCGGCCGTGTCCACTGCTGAGACAAACACCTCCATGAACCCATCGTTGTTGGTGGGCGATAGGTTCGCCTCCCTGTCTCCCGATCCCGCAACTTGCGTCCCTTCCTCTTCCATTGTGAGGAACAGGAGGGGCTTTCGGGCGCCATAACGAGGCCCCCTGCGGTTGGCCGACTCGTGTATCTGGCTGCGCATCTCCTCCTCCTCCGCCACCTTCTCGTCAATCATCTTCTTCGCCGTTTCTACCCCAGACGGCTCGCCACGAATCGTCACCAGCTGACGCCCATTGCTGCTGACCCCGCCAGACTGGACCTGTCAGGAACCAAGGATTAGTCCCACCTTTTCATTTACGGACATTAAACAAACCTTAATGGTGGCTCCGGACACTTTACACATAAGCCGAATATTCTCTCCGTTCCTTCCGATGATCCTTCCGCAAGCCTTCTTCGGCACCCAAACCTCCTCTGTCAGGATCTTGGGTAGGCTGGCCATTATCTGGTAGATAAGCGCCTTTGCATGCTCGCAATCGCTGGGCTTCCCCCGAATGATGCACACCCGATACTCCGACGCTTCCTCGGCCTCGTCAAAGTTGATCCTTGTTCCCGACTTGGCCTCCACCTGCTTTATGTTGCTCCCGCCTCTCCCAATCACCGATCCGGTCTGATCCCGATGGATCTTCATCCGGATCTCAACCGTCTTAGAGCTCCGATCAGAACAAGACACCCGTTCATCCTCATCCTACAAAAAAGGGAACAGCATGTTAATCCCATGTCGGGGCTTCCGACAAACCGACAGTACCTTCTTGTAGTACATATACAGCAGTACCATCCCACCAACTCCGGCCGCAATTGGTAGCAAAATAGCCGTCAGTTTCGCCATCCTTGTGGCAATGATCTGAAAACAATATTTGAAATAATTAGGCTCAAAATAAAATATTTTTTTTTGGCAACCAAACACATTGTATGACGTCATCCCCTCATTTTTTTGCATATGTACTTGTGTTTAATTAATTCTAAACATGTTAATTACCTAGTGGTCCGGTTTGTGCCAAATTAAGCCGCAGTCACATCGCCTTCAAGTTTTAACTTGGTTTTTAACTAGGTTTTTAATTAGAAGAAGAGAACGCTTTTTTTTTAGCGGCCGCAGCGAGCCGCCATTTTCTTCTCCAAGAGTTACAAGGTCGAAAAAAATATTCTTTCACTATATTATATAAATCCGCAATTGTTAAAACTAAATTTTAAATTAAAAGTTGCTGCGGCATATAGATTTAAATATGTTTATAAAGATTAATTAGAATTAATTGGAAGAACAGTGTTGCCAGATGGGGCGCCCATTTTGTATCCAGAATTTGGGCGGGAATTTTGAACAATGTTCATGAAATTCAATCACAGAACAAGTGATGATGTAAAACGGAACTAATTAGTCGGCCACAATTGCGAATTAATTAGGGTTAATTAATTAATTAATTTTCACGCCCATTTTTCTTTTGTTGTGAATCATTGACTTGCCAACATTTGGCAAAAAATTTAGGAAAAAGTGCGAAAGTGGAGAGGGGGAGGCAGTAGTATCGAAGCGACATCCGACGGTGAAGTGCAGAAGTAAGCGAGTCGCCACCAAGGAGGTGGCGCCTGGAACGGCGGAAATGGGAACTCCGTGGACCGGCCGCGGTCGGTTTTTTTGTTCGTTTTTTGAATTTTACAAAGTCCCTCATCACCGTTTCTAATAAACAAAAGTAGTTTGCAAATATAGAAAACATTGCTAAAATTTTGACACCACTCCCAAATCTGTAGCCCGTACGGTACAGGAGAAGTTTCCATCACAGTAGGGTATTAATAAGATAGATGCACTTATCTTCCAGCACCAAACAGGATGGGCTAATTAGGCTAACTGTGCTAAGTAAAAGTATATCACCCACATCTTGACCTTGCAATTATCGTGAAATCCTCAAGGTACGTGAGATCTTAGTGAATATACGTATATCTTCATGTCCAATACGCTCCTTAAGACGTGAGAGTCATAAACCCCGTAACAATGTCTCAATTCCTTATAGGACACATCGCATAGTGACATATCCGGTTCCTGGGTCCTTCAAGGGAATATTGAGTAGTTGCCGTAACTGCTTGTCAGGCTAGGTAATTACGTTAATTAATCACATGGTAATGTCTTGCATACAATTTTGGTGAGTGCTTGGCTTGTTAATTTTCATCCGAGATCATTAGACCCTGACGAGTGAGAGTGTTTTCACCATCGTAATACTGGCTCTTCTCCAATATTTCGTCATGGACGAGCGAGTATGTTAGTGATGTATGAAAATAACAGGGCATGAAAAATTGCATTATTATTTTTTTAAATAATATTCAATTAGTTTAGAGAAGCAATTTACTTGTTGTCATTCTCATCCTGCAAACAGAAACTTTAAAAAAATAAATTGTGATGACAGGATCAACTATTTTTAATGCTTTCTATTTCCTTCCTAGTGATATAAACTTAGCATTGCTTCGCCCAGTTTAATTCATATCCCAAACTGTAACATACTCATTAAATATAAATAGTCCGCACTAACTCACAGCCAAAAATGGCACCGGATATTTTCACTTTTCAGGACCTAAAAGGTCAGTATATTACACCCAATGATGTCATAACACATCAAGGAATCCATAATTACGGAGATTACAGAGATGTAATACTTTTTTTTGTGTGGAGATCATGGCCAACAAAAGTGCACAAATTACATCCTGTACCCATCATTTTGCTGCTAATTACTGTGTAAATGTTGTCATGTAAGTAGGGCATTTCTCACTTCATATAGTTTGCCAGTAATTACGGATTTGTTATACGGCGGCTTATTTTTACTCCCAGAAAAAAACACATTTTTTTTGATCGTTTCCTTACAAGTGATTTCGTTGTGTCTACACTCTTCTTGATCCAAAATAAAAATCGTGATCCGCTTCGTGATCGGGCGTTGTCACATTTTCAGCAAAATCGGGAAAACCTCTTGGAGTTGGAAGGATTGCCTTGAACAATCCTCACGTTAAGGCCATTAAAACCAGTGGCACACCAACCGGTAGCAGACGTCAACAATACTGTTCAGACATTTATCTTATTTCCGAAAATTAAACAATCAAAGTCACACCCCGGCACGAAAAATGCTTGGTTGTCCTACTTATCATGAGTAATTCGCAGAATAAATTGATACAAGTTTGTCAAACATTAATTTTTGCAAATTTGTTAAATTCCTTGCATAATATGTGAGTAATTCCCAGAATAAATTGATTCAAGTTTGTCAAAAAATTAATTTGTGAAAATATTCAATTTCTTTTGTAATCTTTGAGCGATTCGTAGAACAAATTGATGGAAGTTCGTCAAAGAGTTTTTGCATATTTATTGTTCAATTTCTTTGCGTAATGTTTGAGTAATTCGCAGAATAAATTGATGCAAGTTCGTCAAAAAACGATATTTGCAAATTTGTTGGGCAATTTTCTTGCGCAATATTTAAGTAATTCGCAGCAAGTTCGTCAAAAATTAATTTTTGCAAATTTGTTTAATTTCTTGCGTAATTTTTACGTATACAAACGAGTGTCGCAATGCAGTGCGTGTTGCGCATCCAAACAATTATTTCACATACAAAAAGAAAGCTGCAAATTTAATTTATTACAATAATATTTCCTTCCAGTTTTATTGGCCTTATCGAGCACATGTTACTTTCATACGATACGCATGCTTGATATTGTTAAACGTCGCATTGACACCATTCAAGTTACAGGACAATAATTCTATTTGGCAAAATATCCTTGAGGACTCCTCATCAATTAAACTACTCTTTTTTTTGCACAGTTGATGGCCAGCGATTGACTCGATTCTTCGGGCCACAAAAGACTCGTAATGAAACCCAACTCCTGATGGGTAACCGAGGCTAAGTAGGTTAAGACCCGTCGTCATCAATCACCAAACATACCACAGGAGGTGAATGTTGGTTATCCAGATCCACTCTATGGTCTCTTTCAAATAGTTTTTTTTATTTATTTTTATTTTCTATTCGTGACCTGGTGGGATGGTCTTATGGTGCTTGTTTTAGGTGAGTGTACAGGGTGAAAGATAAGACCTGTTGTAAGTGTACACTTACAACAGGTCTTATCTTTATTGTTGTTTGTTGCAGTGGCCTATAAAGCATGATAATGACGTCAGGTTTCATATAAATGTAGATCGGGTCAGCACTGTATGCCAACATCGGCCCAATATCGAATGCCAACGTCGGCCCGATGTGACAAAAAGTTAACCGTTTTACATTGGCCCGACATCGTGCCCCAACATTGGCCCGATGTCATTTGCCGACATCGGGCCGACGAAGTGTGCTAATGGTGTCATTTATGGGGAACAATAATCATCGCCAATTTTTTAACTATAAATATGAATTTTTATGAGCTCAAATAAGTGCGCACCCATACTCGCGCACGTCTGTCGGCCATTTTGTTCCCCTAAGTGTAGCGTTGGAAATAAAAGTGCAGCGCTGTACAAACCAATTTTTTGTCCAATTTTGAAGCAACCTCCGAGCATCAGAGTTCACCCTGTACTATACCCAGCATTTTCGGTCCAGTTTCACTTTCACTGGCGAAGCGTGACGGCCTAATCATGGCCCTTCCTGAGCACTCCAATCTTTCACACTCTTCTCTAATTAAACGCACAACTTTGAGAAGGTGAGCCAGAAGAATGGCGAAAACTGTTTGAAAAGAATAACCCTACAGCGAATAATATTTTGTCCAAAAAATTTTTGTGTGTGTGTAGCTTTCACCATGAATCGTGTGGTAATGACATAGATAAGAAGACATCATTATCAGGTAGTTGCGCAACTACCATGGTATATAGAGATTACTCTCTTCCTAGTCAGGATTCCTTCGCATTGTCTGGTTTGCTCCACTAAAACTAATGAGCCTCATATATTTATTAATCTAAGAGCGACGTTCACCGACCTTTTGCTCTCAAAAAAAATCTCATGGTACAGTACAGTTGGTCATCGGTAGCAAGCACTTTCTTTTTTCCCCTCTCTATAGGTGTCAGCCCTATTTGAGCTTCTCACGGTACGTCACGTGGTGTAACAACCAATGCAATGTAATGTTGGAAAGTGAAAAAAAA
>KZ538671.1:13439-54809 GCA_000934665.2 Catajapyx aquilonaris
CCCCCCCCCCCCCCCCTTTTTATGTGAGAAGGTGTCCAGTGATGGTGCTGCCCTTTCCAGTGCCCGTGGCTGTATAAATATAAGGCAAGAGGTACTGGAGGGAACCAGTGACATTCATTAGGAGCTGGGAACAACACCGGTGGACACTCTTTGGTGACGGTGAGTGACCCAATTCTTTTATTTGGACTCCTACTGTGCTTTGGTGACAAATCTTGATTTTGAGAGGACAGGTTGTGAATGTGAGTTACGTGACTAAGTGCAATATTTTTTTTTTTAAAAAAAAAGGAAAATGAAGGACATAAATAGTGAACATTGCCTGAAATGCACTTTTCAAACTTGAATCTTACATAAGCAGAAAGTTAGTCTGTATGTATGTCACGGATATTTAACCCACTTCCGGACTACCATACTGATGGTTAACGTGCAGAGTCGCATAATGTCCGACTTTATTCAAGTTTGTTAAATGCTTTTTTTAAAAATTAAATTAAATTTGATCCCTTCACATCCTCCATCAGATTTTATGGAAATAATAATATTTTATGAGAATAATCTGCCGCATCTCTCTAAAAGTTTTTGAGTGACAATGTCACTAAAAAAATAATAATCAATTTCACAAAATGGCTGTTTTTAAGTGAAATTAACTCCGCAAATATTTATTTTAACTCGAATAAAGTAAGGAAAATTTAATTTCGCTCAATTTGTGTGAGTTTTTGCTCGAATTTTCTACCTTCCCGAACTATAACGGATATCATTGTTTTTTGTTGCATAATTTGATGTGGATAGATCCTAGTTAGGCATATAATGATAGTTAAATATATTTTTGCACATCGTTTCAGGACTTTTCCTTATTTCGACCCCCACATCCGACATGCTGACAAGATGACTTCACACTTGATCATTTGTCTACTAGGTAAGTACCATTCAAGTTAAAATTTACAACCAGTCTCGTACCCAATTCGAGTTGGAGAAAGGCGGTACCACAACCATTATTAAATCAAGGACAATTGTCACCCCCACCTGCGTAGGTGTGCGTGTCATGTGAAACACATAAAAGGGAAAGGTGGTATGCATCTTCCTTTGTGATCACACATTTAATTAGGGGGCTCATCCTCTGTGTAATCAAGGTTATAAAATGGAATGCGATCGCCACAGGAAGAGAAAGGGTTTTGAACTTATACGTTACAACTATTTGGGACGTCTCTTTTTTGAAGTTACCAAGAGATGCTGCGGAGGTTTAGTGAATGTCTGGCTGTAGGCTAATGTGGACCTTGCGTGGGCTCGAATGGTCACGATTCCCATTATGATCGGTTTGGGCGGATTTTAAAACTGCAAGACGAAGCTCTTCTCACGAGGAAGAAGGGAGGGTCTGTTGCTTTTTTTTTATTTCGTTAAAGGAGTTCAACCAGTTTGAATAGATTTCATAACTAGCCCAAGGATACCCTGTCAGGTGGAATAGAAATGACAGGAAATGTCTCAAAGAGTCGAACCGATTGTTGAAGCAGTCATTCTTATTGACGCTTTTCTCACGGTCCTTTCTCATTCACACATTGTGGCGACAAGCAAAAAAAGAAGTTCATGGCCTTTTTGTTTCTTATTTTTTTAAAAAACTAGAGCGTGAGTACTTTTAACCAGCCGTTTTTATGTTTCAGGCTTACTCCTGCTTCCTTCTGATTTGGCCCAGACTCCATCGCAAAATGAACTGACAGATCAACCTCAGCAGTTCTTCTCAAGTCCTAAACCTTCACACAGGTTCGCAACTCCGGTACGATTCGCCAAATTTCCAGGAGTTCGAGGAGCCACCGAACCTCCAGAGAAAACAGTGCCAATAAGTGGACCTCAACGTGGACCTAACCGTCAACCTATAAGGACACCTAACCGGCAGCTTAATAACGGAAGAAACGATGATACCAGGCATTTTGTGGGACAGAACGAGGATAACAGGTTTAATGGAAGGAACGACGAACGGCAGTTTAACGGTCGAAATGATGAAAGGCCGTTTATTGGACGGAGCGAAGATAACAGGCCGTCTATTGGACGGAGCGAAGATAACCGGGCGTCTATTGGCCGGAGCGAGGATAACCGGCCGTTTAGTGGCCGGAGCGAAGATAACCGACAGTTTAGTGGCCGGAGCGAGGATAACCGGCCGTTTGCAGGTCAGGAACAGGTTACACCTTCGCAGAAGTTAACACCTGCACAGTTTAACAGAGGAAATGCGGTTAGAACCCATTTTACCAGCCCTCCAGAACATACTCGTCGACGACCACCACCACAGTTTGATGCCTCCAGTTCAACACGGCCGGTTCAAACGACATTTTCGACTGTACCGACACCGACCAGATTTGTTGACCATACCTTCAGAGGTCAGTCGTCCAATAGTTTGCCGGTCACCACACCGTTGCCACCTAGAAGAACTTCGATTCCTCCTCAACAGCCACAGGGACAGTTTAGATTCAGTACTAAGAACCAGGCCAGGCCATTTACCGAGGGAAATCCGGAGAGGTCGTTCGATGATCAAGGACACAATAGGAGAAACCAGCAACAGTTTCCGGAGGAAACGTTTCAAGAGGGTCAATCGTCCAACTTTAATTTCGGTCCGTCGAATAATCAGTTCGAGAGGAGGAATGAAGAAAGCGGGACGGTCACTCCCATCCAAGAGCGTGAAGATTTCTCACGATTGCGAAGCCAGCCGAAGACCTTTGACCTCCAGCAGCAGAGACCCAACCCACAGCAATTTCAACAGCAGCCGCAAAGGTTTGATCGTCCAAGGCAGCAGCAACAACAGACCAGTCCTCCACCCCAATTTCAACAACAAGAAAGGTTTGACAGACCTGTTCAACAAAGACGGGAACAGCCGGTACAACAAAGACAGCAGCCTACACCACCACCAGTACAAAGGAGACAACCGGTTCAACAAAGAAGGCAACAGACGACACCTCAAAGGCAACAAACCACCCAGCAGCCTTTCTTTGACCGACGGTCATCGCCTGCTCCAGTTGACCAATTTGACTCCCAGTTCAGACAACAATCGCAGAGTACCAACCAGTTCTCCCAGCAGCTTCAGGAGGACCAGAGGGCCAATTTGAGGTTCCAGCAACGACAGCAGCAGGAACGACAACAGCCTGACAACCAATTTCGGCAGGAGAGACCTGCTGCTCAACCTAGACCACAGCAGCAGGACCAAGAACGAAGAGATGACCTATTTCAACAACAGCAGCAACGACGACAGGAGCAGGAGAGACGACAGGAGCAGGAAAGACGACAGGAGCTGGAAAGACGACAGGAGCTGGAAAGACGACAGGAGCTGGAAAGACGACAGGAGCAGGAACGACGACAGGAGCAGGAAAGACGACAGGAGCTGGAAAGACGACAGGAGCAGCAGAGACGACAGGAACAGGAGAGACGAAACCAGCAGTCTGAACACGACAGGTTCAGACAACTGGAGTTGGATCGACGAGCAAGTGCACCTCAGTTCAAGCCTGAAGACTCCAGAAGGAACCAGCAGCAATCACAAGACAGTGACCTGAGGTCAAACCCCAGGCAGTTTCAGCAGGACAGCAGGCCACAAGCTGAGAGTCGACGACAACAACCTGAACCTCCAAAAGACAACCCTCAACAGGATGAATCCATCGACTATCCTTACGATATCCTCAACACAATTCCAGGTATGTGTCCAAAAAAATAATTGTTTCGGACATATTCAACAGTAGAGCTCAATTAGTGTCCGAAACAATTTTTTTTGCCAATGTTGTTTATTAATTATGATTTTTTTTTAAAATTCGACAGGCGAGCCAGGAAAGGACTATCCGACGTTCGCAGGAGTGGAAGTAACCGAATTCAAATGCGATGGACGATTAGGTGGTTACTACGCAGACCCAGAAATGCGGTGCCAGGTACAGGAACACACTAATATTTCCAACCCCATTCTTTTAACACACATAGTTTGGCCTTTGAAAAGGACCTTAAGGGCGCGGAAGTCGGAAACGGATAGGCGTGGGAAACAGACTTTAGAAAAATGAAAAGTGCATTCACTTCCACTAATTGTGTGGGAACAAACCTCGCGTAACTCACACACTACTTCTTTTAATTTTCAAATTTCCGATTGCTAAAATATTAATTTTTACAGGCCTGGCATATATGCGACGTGGATGGTCGACAACAGACTTTCCTTTGCGCCAATGGTACTGTCTACTCACAGGACAAGCGTATATGCGACTGGTGGTTCAATGTCAACTGCGACGATGCCGCCAGCAATTATTCGATTAATGAGGACCTGTACCTTATCCCACCCCACATACTGGAGCAACAGAAGAACAAGAACAACCAGCCCAAACCTGAGGAACGCCCACAGCAGAGGTCAAAGTAAAAAAAATAAATAAGTAAAGGATAGTTCACACGATGGTCGTTGGTTGCTCGTTTCTAACGTGATCACTCGGTTTGGGTCACTGTCGATTTGGACAACGACCAACGACAACGACGCTCGTGTGACCTCTATCGTTGTTCGTTGACCGGATCTACCAACAAACCAGCAACATGAACGACGAACGACATCGTGTGAACTGGCCATAAAAAAATTGAGGCCATTACTCTATTGCAAATTACGTCACATCGATCTCTCTCCATTTTAAAGAAGAAAAAAAAAGATACTTGAAAAATGATTCAATGTCAGTATGTGTAACAAGTGTGCAGAACTTTCTTTCGCACAACTCGGAAGAACAAATTCGGGTCCATGATGCAGGAAGATTTCCATCTTTAAAAGTAGGCCATCTTAAACTTCTTCACACTATAGTAAAAGGGAATAACTACCGGAGAGAGTGGTTTTTAAAAAAAGAAGGAAAAAAAGGGTGTGGTCTGCTGACACATGAAGCGAAAGTTAGAAGCAGACAATAGCAAAATACCACTGCACATATGCAGCCTTTTTAAACACAATTAAAATTTTTTTTTGCCAAATTTATAATATTGGAGTTTACCCACAGTGCAATTGGTTCCATGTGAAAAAAAGGGAAAACGTGCTAAATTGCGTGGGATTTTTTCACATTGTCGGTTCTGTACACCAGTTAATGAGATTTCCTGCAAGGAAGTAATACATAACAATGTAACCACCTGACTGGCTGGATGCTAAAATATTGTGATATTGTGTGTGTATTATTTTTTTTAATGAGATATTTTTATGATCTTAAAATGTATGTTTAATGCCCTCGTTTTTATTTATTTATTTGCGTACTGCGTCTTTTGTCAACGATTCTGATTGGTCAGTGTTGCTGCTGTCGACGTCATTGTTGGGTTCTTCAGAGGTGTCGTACAGCCTATTGTTGCGTTGGTAGAAGGTCTCAGCATGGGAGCAATCCACGTTGTACCACCAGTCACACACAAAATGCTCTTGGTTGAAAATAGTCCCATTTGGACACAGGAAGGCGTGTCCATATGTCTTTTGACACATCCAAAACACCTGGAATGTAATCATATTGTCACAAAATAATGTTACACGTACCCATGTATACTGACCTGGCATCTGGACATGGTGTCAGCGTAATATCCAGGCAGCTCGTGGTCCTTGCAGCTAAACCCGGTTTTAGGTACCTGCGAATACACTGGATAATCTTCACCAGCGACACCTGGTATTGTTGATTCCAGGCCAGGCTGCATTTGTTGTCCGCTCTGATCTAAGCTGTCAGCAAATGTCTGAAGCAACTCGTAGTCATCCGTAGGAATAATGGCCTCTTCCATTACATCATTTACATGCTGGTAATGAGCTTCATCCGGTTCTAAGGCCGGTTCTGAACTGGATGGCTCGCCTGTGTTTGACTCGAATTCAGTTGTTGCTGTTACGCGAATTTGTCTGCCGTTGCTTACCATCACTGTTGAGAGTTACAATTTGTTAATTATAATTATTAGCTATAGTAAATTATTGAAGGGCTTACCAATTGCCAGGAGCACCAAAATGTGACGCTTCATATTTCTTGATGTTCGGCACGTGAATGCTTGACAGACTTTTAAGAGTCGCGGTTTTTATACCGGAGAATTTAGCAACTGGCAGTTTTTTTTTTTGAGTGACACTTAATGTGGAAGCTTCCAGATTTGTACAGGAAAAGTCGCCTCGGGGTGATAAGTTTGGATGGTAGATGTGTTTCGACGACAAAAGGATGTGTAAACAACGTGGAATTGAGTGACTCTTCCTGGTGTTTTGCAAAAATAAAAAATAATGTGCATAACATGCAGCTACAAAACATTTTTGAAGTGTGCATGAGGTCATTAATTTTATTAGTACTATACCAACATGACCTATAAGTACGTAGGCCTATAATGGACAGGTACGTAATTATTTTCACTAAAAATATATGCAGATTCCTATTGGAAGAAAATGATGACTCGGTTGTTTTAATAAACGTTTATACACGGTGTCCATGGCACAAAATACTTTCAGAATAATATGAGAAGTATTTACAAAGTGATTTATCCAATTTTTTTTGCATTTTTCTGTTAGGAAATGCTGGTTGCCTATAACGGCAAATCCTAATTAAGTATAATGAACATCATTCGTGATCAGAAATTTTCGAAATTTTCATTCGTGTTTCATTCTTGTAGCAATATGTTTATATCCTTCACACATCATAATGTAACTTTGAACCCCCACCTCCTCAATATTAATTAAAAAATAATAACTACTAATAAATTAAGCAGAACTCTCTGTTGCTTTGACCGGCAACATATCCAGTTGGTCCTCCATAAGCTTAGATTTGGACTCTTCATCAACCGGTGACTTTTCGACATTCAAATTGTTCCAGCTCTGCACCTTCCCTTTGCCAAACAGCAAAAAAAGGGTGTTTCCCACAAAATAAATAGCCGCTGAGATGAAAAACACAATCCGCCATTGGCCCAACGATTGCTGGAAATAATTCATAAAATTATATAGGCAACTAAGGTAATAAAATGTAATATATACGTACGTTGTGATTGGTGAGTGCTCCGACAGTGATTGGTGCTAGAAAACCAGGCACTGTTCCAAGCCCATTGCTGATACCCAACATGGTTCCAGCATAGTTTGGAGCAATGTCTATGTGATTTGTGAAGTATCCTGAGGACATGGCTCCGTTGAATCCAACTGCTAAGGTCAGGAGAGCCACTGAGGCTGCTGGGTTGCAGCCAGTGTAGGATACAATCACCAGACATAAGGCTGGCAGGTACATGGCTGGAAATGGGGTCAAATTAATATAGTTTTTTCACCCTGAAGATGATGTGGGAACGTACCAATACTGTTGAATATCTTTCGGGTTTGAGTGGTGGTGAGTATGGATTTGCTTCGGAGGTAGTCAGCAATGTAGCTCATTGCCACTCCGAATAGGAAGCGACTTAAATAAGGCAGTGAAGACAGGAATCCGTTCTGGAATGGGGCAAGAAATGTGAAGAATATTGTGAAAGCTTATAATAAGTAAAGATGAAAAAACCTCTTTGATGCTGAATCCTAGAATGTTTTTCATGTAGGTTGGTAGTTGTGTTAAGAGTGTGTACAGTGCCCAATTGTTGGCCACATCCGAGACGATGATGGCCCAAACTGCGGTTGATCTTAACATTTGGTTCCATGGAACTGGAGGAGACTATATACAAAACATGGTGTCACAATTTGGATTTTAAACAAACTTTAAAAACCAATCAAACCTCTCCTTTTTCAGCACTGTCTTTTAAGCAGTACTCTATGTATTTTCGCTCCTTAGAAGATATTCTAGGATGCTGAGACGGAGTGTCGTAAACCAGCAGCATCCACGCGATGAACCAAAAGATGGTCGCACATCCGCTGGCGTAAAACACAGATTCCCAGCCAAGTGCAGATATTAACATGCCAGATATTGGCATCGTAATTACCATTCCAAAAGTTGCTCCTGTAATATTTGGTTACTTATACTCTGAGTGGTTCATAAAATAATGATTCGAACTTACCCATGTAACTGAAAGCTACGAATTTACTCCTTTCCATTGGAGGTATCCATCTAGCAACAAGGGCATGAGCTGAAGGAAAGGTCACACCCTGAAAATGTCAGATCATAATTATTATGAAAACTGTATGCTTGGGGGGTCATAACCTGACCTGAAAGACTCCTTGAAGTATCCGGACCGCAATGAGAGCGCCATAGTGAATCCTGGCAGCCCAAGGAGTCAGAAACGCCAACAATGCAGCAGCTATCATGGACCAACCGAATATCCGTTTGGTCCCATACACTTCGGCCAAACGACCTCCTGGAACCTGAGTCAGAAGGTAACCCCAGAAGAAAGAGCCTAGGATCAGACCCTGGGTGGCCTCGTCCCATTCAAACTCTCCTTCCTGCAAAAAAAAAATGTCTTTGTTCATATCTTTTTCGACACATAGGATTGGTCACATACCATTGTTGGTGGAGGATCACCTGGTGGTTCATCTGTTGTGTTGCTGACCACCACTTCTGGTGGATGGCACTTGGCTTGGGCTGGGACTTGGTGGCCCAGTGTTTGCGTGGTTGTGCTGGACACCACCATGGCCACTATGGCCAAACTGAGGTTCACTCGAAGGATGTATACGCTGATGAAGCCCCAAAACAGCAGAAGGGCCAGGACCAATCTGGTCGGAATACATTCTGCCAAATATATTATCTATGTCTTATTGTGCTTTCCCCATTATCGAGCAGTGAAATTACTGTAGAGGTAATTCACGGCCACTTGGTGCTTGGCAACGTCGCTGTCGATGAATTCGTCGCGGCAGTAAAATATGTTGCGTAATGTGCTACAAATTGCGAGCAGTTTTCGACACATCTCACTGTCAGTATAAATAATCATTATGTGGTGCCAAGAATGTACCAACATAACCTGCCTAAAATATATCTATACAAAATTAGGAAATCCATAAACAGTTTTAAATAACAAGTAAAAAAACAGGAAACTAATTATAAGCTATTTTTAGAGACAAATAACAACATTTTCAGGATAGATTAGGGTGTTGAAAGGAAGAACTAATAACGGAGTATGTTCACTGATACACAGTCATGCAATCTTATATAAATACAACGTGTGGTACTCTATTATTAAGTTGTGAACCAAAAATATCCACAAATAATGAGGAAAATGACGTCTTTGTTTATTTTTGATATAAACTCCTAATCAATGATCCAGAGTTAATGGACCGCGTTTATAATATCAATTAGATCAAAAACTTTCCCTTCAGTAAAAAAAAAGAGAAGTAAGACCTCCGCGGCGGAATGAAAGTACTGAAACAAGGCAGGCGCACGTAAGACCTTCACCAATTGATTTAAGCTGTACCATAGGTCTTACTCAAGCAATTACCAATTTACTACTCATGAAATCTCCTTTCTGAAAACAAATTTGTGGAATTTCTGTCGTACTACTAGTTACTTCTAACTTAGCAGTACCAGTGTAGTGCAATGGTACTGCTATGTTAGCAGTAACTACAAACCTATAGTTAATAGTAATAGTAGTACGACCAAAATTCCACCTATTAATTTTCCAAGAGCCACTCCATATTAGCGTTTTATGAAATATTAGGAACTTCAATATTAAGCACCTTGAATTTCTATGCGATTGGTGCGAATTATTTCCATGAAACATTCATGCAGAATCGTCACCTCTTTTAGATGCTGATTTTAACTCTAACGTTTAATTTTTCACATGTAAACGTTAATTTGAGAATTCTCTGTCTTTTTCGATTGGACAAGGTCTGTTAGGATGGGTTTAGTTTTTCCCCCATTTTTTCTTTACATAATGAAATCCTGCCTACTGCTCTGAGTAGTTTGCAGCAGTCATTTTACGAGACGTTCCATACCGTACCTGAGAATTGCTTGAGTAAGACCTATGGTACAGCTTAAATCAATTGGTGAAGGTCTTACGTGCGCCTGCCTTGTTTCAGTACTTTCATTCCGCCGCGGAGGTCTTACTTCTCTTTTTTTTACTGAAGGGAAAGTTTTTGATCTAATTTCAGTTCTTTTTTGACAGTACATGTAACTTATGCTCTACACTATACAGTCTGCACTATGAATCCATTGGAGACGATTTTCGTCGCTTAGAAGTTCCTAAAATTATTTTCACAGAGGTAGTCGTAAAAAAACGAAAGTCGAGTGCTACCAGCCAACGGTTAGTCTGATTTAATTAATCTGGCTTAATAGTACAGTTGAATCCGGATAAAACAAACTTCAAGAGACTGCGGAAAAAGTATGTTATAACCGAAGTCTGTTATAGCCGAATCGTCACGCAACGAAAACAAATTTCTGATTTCCATATGGATGTACTATGCACTACTAGACTACATACCGATTAATGAAATCTGTCACAAATGCAATATTGGCTCACCCGAAAATTATGCAGGACCAAATTATCCGAAATTTCCTTCTGCCGTCTCCTTTTTGCATTTTATACCTGGAAAACAATACTGTATTTTCCCACCGAGGGTTTAAGAAATGGTCTGTCATACCGGAGGTGAGGTGAAAATGAGTCTGTTACATCAGGAGTGCAAATACACAGTGCCTAATGGAAGCATGCCGGGACGGCCTTTATAACCAAGTATGTTATAGCCGAGGCTGTTATATCCGGATTCAACTGTAAATATGTAATAAGTGCAATGCGTTCACACCAGCGGCAGGGTAACATTTGGCTAATAACAATATGGCTAGTGGGTAAACAAGATTGTCGTTTCTAGGTGATGGGATTGAACAAATGAATTAATGACAGAAAAAATAACAGGTAAAAAAATCACACCTCCAATCCTGTAGCAGTGGGAACTGTGAGATTTTGAACATAGATCCGCACCATCCCACTGCACCTTCGACCTTTTGATGAAGGAACCGAATTCCGAATAGTTATGGAGCAAAAAAATATAGACGTATTTTTTGGTGGTTTTAAATTTTTTGCGGCGTTTTGAAGAGGAATTGAGTTTAGCCGTAAATGGTAGGAATGCACTTCACGAAGGTGGGCATCTGTGTTCAAAATTTGGAAGCTCTACCTACAGCAGAACTTGAGTTAGGGCGAATAAAAAAAACGTAACAAGAAGATGTTGAAGAAATTCATTGTTGAAATCTATGCTACGGTCTTACTAAGGGGCTATCGCCCCTTAAATATTAAACCATATTAACTGGAAGATAAATGTTTCAGAGACCTCAGAATATTTTTTTTAAAAACCACTTTCTGAATTCCGCCTGCAGCAGTGTGTTACAAATTTTTAATAGCAGCTTAGTCACATTATTACTACTTTGAGGGGTGCATATTATTGCCATAAATGCGAAAACAAGGACAGGGCAGGTGTAATTTCAACGCCCAGATCACCCCATACATGACTTCAACCCTCGCAAAAAAAAAATGGGCCATACATTAGTGTTGGTACCCACCCTACAGTAATGAACCGTATCCTACATGAGCTAAGTGGAGTACACACACCTTTTGTTTCGAGGGCACCACAGGTCAAGAGCAGAGGTATTAATTATAGGAAAAACACTTCCGCATTATTGAGACATACAAGGTGCGGTTGCACTGCCAAAAATGGTGATCAGACTTAACAATAAAATTAGGTTATATTGAGTCAGGTTATTTTTACATCATATTTATTAATCAGTTTATTTTATATCCGAGCTAAATTAAGCTGCTCATAAACATTATGATTATACCCCACCATATTACCCAACAAAATTATAACAATTAAAACCGTCTGGGAAATCATAGTTAATTACCCTATTCGACCTACATCGAAGCACATTAGAGGTGAAGGTCATTTTCGCAAGTAGCGCAATGCATGTAAACAAATAATCCAATAATCCTTATTGTTGCGTGATATCTCGTGACATTGATGAATTAGTGGGTGATACAATATTGACGTCACATTTAGTAACGCGCACATTTTCGCAATACGACGATATGTAGTATATTTACCTATCCTTTTCCTGGAGTTATCTTCGGTCTGACTGTCCATTATTCGACGCACAGGATGATTCCTAAACTGCTGTGTTGTCTTGAGGGGGTTATTATATATCAGCTGGGAAGAGTGCTTTGCAGACGAGGCAATATCTACATCACACGCGTGCGCGTGTGTATACTTTGGGCGCCTAGTCATGATGAAACCCTCCCAGTACAAGTCACAATGCGAACAAACGGTACGGATCATTTTTGTAAGAAGTTGTTCAAGGTTGTTCGGATAATAACAATAGGGCGATATCGGTGCATAAGTCGAAAGAAATTGGTGAAAATTAAAGGTGGTGAAAGTTTTTGGGATAAACAAAAAATCGTTTTTTTGTATTGTATAGGGGGAAAAAAGGGAGGTTCAAGGACATGTAATTATAGGTGTTGGTTCCTAAAGGCGATTGGGAGAAATTTTTTTCTGGTAGGGTAAAGGACCTCCGTCGATTTTAATTAGTTTTTTTTTTCTTTATAATAAAAATGATAAGAAAACATCATCCAATAATGTCATTTCAGGGTCTTGGAATGTATTAAAATTTAATATCTCTGCCAGATCGTTTATATTGATCAATAATTGCGACAATAAAGTGTCACGTGTCATATCTAGCTCACACGAAGTATTGACACACATTAGGTAACTTGAGGAAAAATTGTTGGGAGTTATCTTTTTTTCCGATTGTTTTAACATGATGGGTGTTGACGTTTTTGTGAAAAAAGGGCGTGTAGTTTTAACACGCGCGCTTAAAGTCATATCGTTACTAAAACTTCCAGGAAATGTGTCACTTTATACACTTCCCTTATCAGGCTACAGTTGCTGCTATAAAATATACTAATAGGAGTGTAAAACTAACGGTATTCTACAGCTTTTTCCTATGTGAATGAACTGTATGCAAATTGCAATTGCAATTACTGCACATGTCAAATCACCACATGATGTCCCCCTGTCCCACTTACCTTCTTTTCAAAATTCATGGGCGTAAATCACATGGAACGATAAGGAGTTTCTCCCATATCTTTATTTAGCCTCTCAACCCGTTAATGTCATCGTTCTAGTGCCCTTGATATATACAGTGTACTGTTCGAAGGACATTGCATCGGATGTACTCGTCTGCCTTCGATGGACCAAAGACCTCTTAGTGATTTCCTGAGCAGGAGAAGGTCAATTTTGTCCGGTTTTTTATGATCAACTATAATGATATTCGAAGGGCAGACTTTGCCAATTTAAAGTCTTCCAAGGCTGTTGACCTCCGGTTCAATCATCTCTGCAAGGTCACGGAGAAGGACGACCTCGCATAATTTTTCTTCCGCCATAAAACCAAGGTATTGCGACATTTTCAAAACACGTTTATTGCACACTTGAACACAAAAATAATGTACATAACATAAAAAAAAAATGGTGTCATCACAATCCGTACCCACTTTTTTTTTAAATGTGATGTGTGAATGACTACCCTAGGGCGGGGTTTGTATACCTTTCCAACTTTGATGTGACACTTTTAAAGGAAACGTCTTGAGGCAATGCACCTGTACAATAGACCGGAATTAGCTTGTAACATAATAAATCTCTCTGAAGGAATAATTTCCGACAAATCACTCAACTGAATTCGCAGAAAAGAGTGAAAGTCAAGGCAGATTTTTTGGGTCCCCTCCACCTTTTTTTTTTTTTTAAAAAAAGAGGTCGTTGTTGTGTCAAAAAAAAAAACTTTCACCCCATACATTCTCCATATGACATCACACGTGGGCTGCAGCAGCAACAGACACCGAAGGAGAAACGAAGAAGCGGAATTTTCCATGGGTCATACAACTAGTAATTAATTTTTGCTCGACCATGACTTGATTTATTTGGCGGTAACTAGTTACCTGTTTTTTCGCAACTGAACTGTACAGGCTTCTGGAGATTAATTTTGTAAATCGGTTGCTAACGATAGAATTCGCTACTGTAGAATCTAGTGGCACGGAAATGAATCTGAGGTGTCCGTAACTTTTCTTATTAGATTGTCTGTACGTAACAATGCCAATAATGTTTCATAAAATAATGTGAACCTGTCAGAATTGTATACCGTATGAGCAACAGGGCACATTATGATATTAATAGTGAGCAATGGCTCCAGTCAAATTGTGCTGCCATTTCAGGTGGGATAGTCTTAGCTTGTACAATCACGAGCAAAATTGTCTCATTTTTAAAAGGTTCGAACTGACGTCACAATAAGTCATTACGAAAAAAAAAATGGCAACAAAGGTGCTGTCAGTTCTACTTACAAGACGTTGGCAACAGAACGAACAATAAAAGCCACAACATGAGGTAATTCGAGTAATATTTTGCTCGTGACTATTAACTGCTACAAGTTTATAGCCTTCTGATCCAAAGTCATCATCTTCACCGGAAGGTCAGCCAAACTGGCATTAAAAATCCAGTGTTAAGTCACGTTTGGCACTTCAGAAATAAACTCACCCAGCAATATAACACTTGCTCTCTCTCTCTCTCAATTGTCCACCACTTGTTAACCTTTCCGATAACTTCCTTATTATTATTTTCTTTCAGGTGTCCGAATGGGAAAGCTGGCACCTGCTTTTTTTCCTGTTCCTCTCGATATTCAACCAGTGTGACCAGTTACTTGGCAAGCCCTGCGTCTTTGAGCAATGAGATGATCTTGTGTCTAGGAACCTTGTTGCTTTCCCATTGTTCCATAGTCAAAGGCATCTCTTCTGGTGTGAGTCTGCTGGCTTCTGCCAATCTGCTGGCAAGAACTGGATCGGCGTAGAACGGATTTCGAAGCTCCCTTGGCAGCTTGGACTCCAGCATCGCTGTCCGATACACCTCAGGGATGTAGTGGGGGTTCGGATGTCTTTGAAGAAGCTGCTGGGGACGTCGTTGAAGCTGGGGTGGTAGGAAGAACCGAGGCTGTGGTGGTGGTGGAGGTACCACAACGTCGTTTAATGTCGGAAGGTTTTGAGATGGTAGAAACAGGACCACTGCCAAGCATGGGCTCAGCAACGTCAGGGATACAATCAGCAGCTTCATGCTGAATGGGACAAAATTTTTTAATTAAAATCATACAGCTGGACAGTTCAACAATACCTTCAGACAATAATCTCTTGTGATCTATGTCATTATTTTAGCTTCCACGTGTTTTTCTCGTGTGTGTTCCGTGGAACCGTTCTGGTTGTTGGGAGCCAAAATTGCGTCAAAGGAACAGTAGCTTTCACGTTGTGTAATATTGTTTTTGAGTGAGGTGCTCGCACGAAGAAGTTTGCGGGGGAATATTAGACACGGGCATGCTACACCTTGAATGTCTCAGGAGAAAAAGCACGCTTTGTCAATAACTTTTGGAGGGGTTTTTCCGACAAGAAAGGAGCCTTGTACCCAGCACGGGCTGCTAAACTACTCATTGTTTTTTTGTAAAAAAAAATTGAAATTATTGCTGCATTCTTGAACCTGGCAGTACGAACAAGCACAATTGCACTAGTACGAAACAGGACCTGGAAAAACTATGGCGTTTGTAAACTTGAAGAGAAGCTTGTGAAATTTTTATTATTATTTAAAGAATATTTTTTACGCAATATTTAAATCAAATATATTCAAGATATGAATGAATAAGGCTAGATTATGAGTGATTGACATTTTTAGCTTTCTTTCTAAAGTAGGCGAATATGACCTTCAAAATTTCTATCACACACTTAGGCTATTGGAAGTTGAAATAGCCATGCAATATTTCAACATAATTTTAGCATAATTTAACATACCGTCCTCGAGAAAGTATTATCTCCGTTAAAATCAGCGGTGTCATTGATGCATTAAAGTGGTCAGCTTAAGTTAAATATTTTTCACTTCACTGCTTATTGTTATTCAGTAACTTAAGGACGGATAATATTAATAAATTTGTAAATATTAAGTGGGAACTACAGGATTTCTTCAGGCACTAAATTACACAAAATATTAGCCTAACAACTAACATATTAACGAAATAAATCACCAGTACATTGCTAAAATCTCTGCTACTGACTATCCTGTCAAATAAAATTTAAAAATTTAAAAATAAAATCATGCCATGCCATGTCCATTGTGTGTGTAGCAAGTGTTATTTTATCAATCACTTATAAATATTAATAGTTGTCACAAATGTTAGTTAGTCCTAATAAATAATACATGAAAGAAAAATTAGCAAAAAATCTCGGTTTACGTATGGTTATTCAAAACCCTTTTGCAAAATTGACCGCACTAATTCCATCTAACCAACTCACATCACCCACCTTTGCAATTCAAAAAGACGTTGAGGACCCTGTCCTGTGAGAGGTGTGCTTCTTCCGAAGACCACGAGCAAAATACTTCCTGGCGGAAGGAGGCCCTCCTCTTTCACTTTTATACGTCGAGCTCTTGCGAAAGCGGTCAAGGGTGGCCCAGGGGTGGGGTGCCCACCTGGCTACTCCTTTTTTTTCTCTCTCTCTCTCTCACTGTTCACCTTCTCTCTTTTTTTTCTTCTCAACACCAAAATGTGACCCTGAGCTCAATGATATGTCATCACGGGATCAAAGCCAAAAACGAAGGAACCACCAGACTGAAGGATAACACACTGATACGGTTACGCGAATATTGTGTGTGAGAGAGTTATTTTTTTCAAGGGAAAGTTCTTATATGACTTTGCGTAATACTTGGTAACTTCTTGGGTAGGTTTTTGACTAATATATTCACAAAAATGTTTCCTGGCTGGAGGGAGAAAGCCAAGGTCAATTGTTTAGGTATACAGAGCGTGACAGTTTTGTGAGTAGCTAAATAGCCGATAGCTTCCGTGCTTGAATTAGATTGATTAATATGCGATAATCGGGCATGCATGGCTGGTTATTATCGGATCTATTGGTCCGGAGGGGAGGGGGGGTGAAAGTGGGAAGGTTTGAAGCACGTTGAAGTGTGGTCTCCTTTTTTCGTCAGTGTCGACAGCATTTCCTGATGGCGATTGGCACTGGTACTGCTCATATTGGCTAGGGGGCAAAAAAAAGTGTTATTATTATGCGATTCACGAGTCCTGGCCTGTTAGGCTCCTCCCCCGTCCTCCGCCCTCTGAAGGCGAGGTTGCCACGTCCGCGTCCGCGTCCGCCATGGCCTCACACGCCTGCCAGGAGGATGGGGGAGAGCACTTGGCAGCAGTGGATCGCATTGGGGGGGGACAACCAGGCCTGGAAATACGACGAACCATCTATCCCTTGTTGAGACCGAAGCCCGCACCAATGGCTCCTACTCGCGAGAATCACGAGCATTCCAGGCCTGATTTCTTCCGCCGCTGACGTTGGGAGGAGGTGGGTGGAGCCTAACAGGCCAGGACTCGTGAATCGCATAATACCTACTTAGCAAAAAAAAATATCAACTTTTCCAATATTTCAGATGTACTAGTGTTATTTTAATATTTTAAATCCACTGCATGATGGCAGCTGTTCAGAGAATATTGTCTTACAGGATATAGGTGTGGGCCTATCTACCAAGGGTTATCTCAATTTTTTAAACCTTGTTGTTGGAGAAGAGAATCAAGTTCACCCTGAGCTGATGCTTAAAAGGGAATGTCACAATGGTCTTTGTTTTGCTGGTATGTACGTTGATGAAACTACAACTGTAGTGTTTGCAGTAAGGCGTGGCCTCTCTGAATCAAAATAGTAGCAAGGACGCAGCTTAAAATAATTAAATTACAGCAAAAATGGCAGAAAAAATATCGCTACAATCACTACTTAATGTTGGAGTATCGGCCCTAAGTGAAATGTCGCTGTCAAAATTATGATACCTTTTGCACACTTTTGATTAAAACCATCAGTATAATGAATGCTAGCTGACATGCGACGTGCTAGTAAAAATTTTCTCAAATTAAAACCTAGAGACGTTTTTAGTTCAAGGCGAGATTCAAATCTGAGTGATAGTCACCCAAAGAAGGGCAATGTGTATTTAGCACATAGTCAAGCCATATGCACATACGCCTTCTCTATGGAAGACAAAAGACACGTACAAATTCATCGTTTCGGAAGAGCAATGACAGTAGGAGTAAATAAAAGTAATACCTCAGTACGCAAGGACACGATGGCCATAATTGGCACATTTGAGTCGTAAACACTGTGAAAAAAAAGGCGACATGACAACAAAGTAGAACGTTTACACTTATTTCCCAGACTCAAGGACAAGGAGATAATGCATAATTTTTTTTAAAAAATGCGTATCGATTATTGTGCATTAAGTTTCTGGATCATTTGTCAGCTTATGAGTCAAGGCGAACATGCACATGCAACTTCGTGTGAGACAGAAGGTCCCTAGTTGTCCGGTTACACACAAGGCAACGGAAGAGGTCTCAATAATATTTCGACCTTATCTCTACTATACGTGAAGGGCGTTATCGACTATTGGCAGCAATGTGTATGACCCGATTTTGGCAATTACAGTTGGGCCTTGCACGTACATTGTATGACTATAGGTAAATCCCTGACTTTGATTGTGGCCGCTTACAAGATTTCCGTTCTAGGAAGTTTTGCAATCGCGGCTTTCCTTGAGGGAACGGAACTAATTGGACCTTGAACGTACGCTACTTAAGGTCATTCATACCGCTCGACAGGACGTTAACATTGAGTAACGTGTGTGATGTCAGTTTCGCGAGAAGCAAAAAAATATTCGTTGCAAGGACGACCGGTTTTTTTTGCGAAACAACAATTTTATGAAGCTCTTACTAGAGGGCGGTATGTGCTGTTGTGCGAAGATGTAACCACCTGTATAGATTGTACAAAATATGAGTCTCCTTTGGTTGGTAATGATTCTTCGTTGGAAACAATAATACATGAATGCTAGGATATTCATTATTAACTCTACAACCGTAATCACTGAATCAAGCGAAGGTAGGGATCAATTACGTCGTGGTATCCCAGGGCAATTAATTACTAAGTAGTTTGTCTCCAGATGAGACTAGCTATAGGGGTAGTCAGACCACTCTTGCATAACTTTTATTGCTGTGTGTATGTAAGGGAAAGAAGGAACTCACTTTAATACCTTTTTTAAAATACCGGTGCCTCTAATGTAACATCCCATGCGTCAATGATAACAGCATAAACTCCATACATTAAATGATTTAAGGTCCAAAAATGACATTACCATTGTAATCATTAGGCTTATGCAGGTGGAAACAAGCAAGTCGTTAGCAAAATAATGCACTGACATCAACCTTATAAAAATCAGAGGAAAATCTCAAATTACAATATTTTAATGTTGTTTAATGTTGCGTGAACGAAACATGATACATCATTATTTTATCCCGGAGTAATGTTGAATACTCCACTTCACTGCAGCATTGTTGAATAACTATTTTCACTCTTATTTTGCCACTAAGCACTAACACATGTGTACACTCTATTGTTAATGGAAAATAATAATTATGACACTCTGTGCTTTAGACTATAGAGAATTTAATGACAGAGTGATGAACCAGCCTGAAACCGCGATCTAACATATAAACATGACATTTTGGATCAAGAACGATGTTACGCGACTACGAACGTAATCAATTTAAATCACAGAATGAGAATTTCAGATCTTCAATAATTGTAATTAGGAAAACCTGGGAACACGGGAATCCCGTCCACGAGTTGGCATCCTGCTCTGAATAACAAAATATTGAATGAAAACGTCACGAGACCCCCTGACGTTTTTCGTGATCATGATATCCTTGGACGCAACAGTGTCACATAAAAAATACTAGTCTACGTAACATCTCTCTATCGAAGATTTTTTTTGGAACACAATGGAACTTGTACGTCAGGATTAACCATGCAGTTGTATAATACTGGCTCTTCATAAGGAAAATATTGATTCCAGAGGAAGGAACGAAGAAACGAAGACATATTGTCAGATTTGACAGAGACGGGTAAGTAAGTCATAGTGTCATACATTATTTGACATTAAAAAAAAATGACACATATGTTAAAAAGACAAGATTGACAGTGTGGATCAGATTGAATCAGTTGAGTGTGTGGTTTGTTTATGGGAATAGGCAATAAGGTGTTAAGAGGGGGATAAAGAGAATATATTTCTTTGTGTGTAGTGAATTATTGAGGTTTTTTGTTATTAGAGCAAACAAGATAGGTAAGTTGGTCATTTTCATTATGCATGTTATAATATTTCAGGGATTTATTAAAGTTTTCTTGACGATCTCCTGAAAAGTGATTAAAAATGACATATAGGTACTTTCATCGTTCAACGCTTACTGTCCAATAAGCAGGTTAGGTGATAGCATTTTTGTCATGCATACAGCATTATCTACATTCTATGCATTTAACAGAGAGCCGACAGTAGAGATGAGCATTAGTCTATGTATTAGAGATGATTATAATATAATTTTGTTCCGAGCAATTTTCATGAGTTGGTAAGCTAAAATGATGAGGAATAAATAATTCTTAGTTGGAAACAAAAATAAATTAAATCTTACATAAATGTGCCCATATTCATTAACTCCACAACCAAGAGCAATCAAAGACGCATGAGTGGTCGAATGAAAAGTCTTCTATGAAGGACGCGCATGTTTATAGTCACTAAATCCAGCAATTTGTCGATATGACGTCCGTATGGTCGCAAGGACGTCCAAGGAGGAAAAAAAACCATTTTCGCTAAAATATCTCGTAATCATTTGAATCATACGAAAGTAGTTTACAGCGTGGATGAATTATACGTCGTAGTATCCCAGGGCAATTAATTATTAAAAGTAGTTTGGCTCCAGATGGCACGGGCTAGGCTGGGGTAGTCAGACCACTCTTGCATTACATTTTTTTTTTGGTTAATTGTTATATCAATGTATTCGTTGGATAATTAATTGCTTAATTAATATCTGGACATCTAGTGGCAAGAGTGAGTCATTTCAGAGGCGAAATTCCAGTAATTTCAGATTAAAATATAATCATTTTTAGATCGTAGTATATTATGTTTAACGGAGGTTTATGCTCATAATGGTCAGTAGTGGTCAACTTTTATTTGAAAATGATTTAATGTGTCAAGGCATGTTTAAATTATTATATAATCAGGTTCTTATCCAAGCAAAGTCAAAAGTTCTTGCATTTTCCCACGTCACTCTCCAATCACGTGTTTCAGCTCACTTTTTCATCCAATTAGTTCCAAGCGCATCACTAAAAGTTGACACATTTTCTTAAAATTCTAAGCTTGTTTACTGTATATAAAAAAAGGGAAGCACACACTGTATCTTGAAGAGGCAGATATCCAGTTTTCCTCTTCTTCATGATTTCGTATCATCGTCACAATTGACGAGGTCATTCTTGCATCATGTAAGTCTATAAAGAACCCTCGCAGGTAGGAATATACTCATTTCTCTGGTGGCGGAGAAGAATACCGTATAGTTTCTTACATTGACATACGAGGGTAAGTGAATAGATTGTCGGTAGGAATATCAGCTGCATAATATTATGCTAAGTACTGTCCGAGATTCAGTTTTTGCAGTGGCAGGACGCGAAGGGCATTATTGGTTTGGGGGGAATTTTAATACTTTCAAATAGTTTACAAGCAGGTGACCTGACAATATTTCAAGACGACAATACGTAGTGACACATCTTCCGTATAGACACAAATATGGACCCAAAATGGGTATAAAATACGGGGCTAATGTCGATGTTTGACCAAAGTTCATAACAATCAGCGTCCAAATTTGGACCCAAAACGAAGCCAAAATTATGCAGATTTAACCAACTGCTCATTTCGAAATTTCCTCAAAAGATTTTCCTCGCAAGACAGGTATCCATTACATGCGGTATTAATGCAATGAGAATTTTCCGCCTGTACTATCCGACTAGAGTACTAGACAAACGTAATTAGATCTGCTTCTTCATTCAGACACTGTGTATGAAGGAAAAGGGAGATAAAACTTTCATTCGAATCACATTAATGAAATAATATAAGCTTGTGCCTCGTGCTTACTTATGCCAAGAGCTAATCTTGCTTATACCGATTAAAAGGTGATCCTTTTATTGCTTTTGAGATGTTTCCTTACTAAATATAGTATTTGAAGATTCCTGTGAACACAATCAAACATGGCTGAAGAGAGCAACATGAGTTGGATGCAGCGCTTTCTTATCCAGATAGTGAAGCAAGGAGATGTTCCGCGACATGTAGCTATCATTATGGACGGAAACAGAAGATACGCCAGGAGCAAAGGGCTGCCGGTCATTCATGGGCACAGGGAAGGGTAAATGACATTATTATTATTATTATTATTATTATTATTATTATTATTATTATTATTATTATTATTATTATTATTCAGTCATAAGAAGATGTTGGAGGCCCAGGAATGGTGCAGAGAGATGGGAGTGTACGCCCTAACAGCCTATGCTTTCAGCATAGAGAACTTCAAGAGGACAAAGGAAGAGGTGGATGGACTGATGGCATTGTTCGAGGAAGCGTTTCAAGATATCGTGGACAATATGTGAGTCGTGATGTCTGAGATAAACAATTGAAGGATTGGAAAGCAAAATAGATCTTGGAAATTGTTTCACACTGCTGGACATAATAATTTATAATCAACTAGCTCATAGATTCGCAATTAAAAGTAACTGTTCCAAAGAAACTGCTAGCCTATACATATTGAGCAGTTTAGTGCCACAAATCGCAAACCACTTAGGGCAATTTAATAGGAACATTTTGTACTGAGAATAATATGATAATGGCAATGCACATGGCTTCAATCGTTCAATGTGAGCAATATTTTCAATTATTCCAGCGACACTTGGATCAAGAGGGGTACTCAGATCCGCGTGATGGGTCGACTGGAACTATTTCCCCAAAAACTGCAAACCCTGGCTGGACAGATCATGGAGAAGACGGCTCATTGCACCAAGGACGTCTTTACTCTGGCGGCTCCCTATACACATGTGAGTTACACCATTACCCACTTTGTTATACAGCAAGTGCGTGGTGAAGCACATCCTGGCAGGTTTGCACCCAACCACACACGGATCACGTGCAAAATATCACGCTCTGCGAGTGCTGTATTCGCATAGGAAAATGTGGTTATGCATGGTCATCTCACCCACGGTCAAATGCACTCTGAAAATGGTCGATCAGAAAATATTGGTTCCTACGGGCTACCTGTCTGCATAGTATGTTACAAATTTTCTTTCTCATCTATGCAGCCCGTGATGACATGACCTCCGCAATTCACCAGCTGATGGACGGAGTGGGCAACGGTCTGTCAGAGGGACTGATGGAGAAGTGTCTCCAGACCAGGGACCTTCCTCCTGTGGACATGCTCGTTAGGACATCAGGGGAAATGAGGTTCTCGGACTTCATGCTCTGGCAGGTCAGTCCCAAGTGCTGCTGCAGCTTTAGGTCACTATAGTTATGTAACTACTATTTTGCAGAGCTCCTACAGCTACATTTGCTTTGAGCAAGTAACATGGCCTGAATATGGATTCTGGAACTTCCTTGGAAGCATCTTGCTCTTTCAACGTCATGCACACCATTTGAAGGTATGGTACAGTATGTCCTCTTTCGGTTTAACCAATTTACGTTATCTCCTATAAGATTGCATCATTCAACCGAACTTCACATGGTTGCTAGTATTACAAAATAATAAGCTTATATTGAAATGTTATTCGATATCACTGAATATTGACACAATCCTGTTACAGGATCGTCTGATGAAAGCTGGGCAAGAACTGCAGAGAGAACGATTAGAAGCGGACAAGGGAAGCAGGATTAGTAGTTTCTTGCATACTCTGGACAGAAATTACGCCCAGTATGTGACGAGCCTGTCCAGTAATTCGCCATAAAATATTGCGGCCAATAGGGAATATCAGTTCATAGAGGGTGATGGAGTGTATGCGTTGGGACCCTACCTTTCTAATGAATGGAAAAGGATCATTAATATTTTGAAATGATTTCTTTTCGTCCTTCTTTCAGTCATTGGGATGCTGACGAATTACTTTAAAGTCTGTAGAAAGTTGGTTTGCTGGGAAGATGTGACCCTAAGTGAAGGACGTTATCATTTGGGATAATTTTAATAGTTTTTGGAATATTCAGGAAAAGTTGCATTCCTGACAAAATAATCCTTCAAAAACAAAGTCCCACAATGCAATGCTTGAATTTATAAGGAATTGTCTGTAAACGCTTTGGAGTGACGGATATGTCAATAATCTCGAATTGGTAATTGATAATAATCTGATGAGCATGCAGGATGTTTTTCTCTCCCGTCCAAGAGGAAACCCCATTTTTCCCAGGCAACGAAAGCTTCGTGCAGGCCTTACGTAAGTATGAATCGCTCGCACCTCACCACAAACCACTAATTTTGTTGTCAGAACGTGTGTTGTGCCTGCAATTACCACGTACCGTATGTAAAGATGAAATAACATTAATTTTGAACCATTGGCGTCTGCAAGAGAGGAGATGAGTTGAATTCAGGATCAATGGAAGGAATGGAGAAATTTCTTATCCGGTCTAAACATATCCATTTCTGATGCAGTGTCGTAAATAGTGAAATCAATTGTTCAGACACCGATCTTTAGTTGACTTACAATATTCTTTATAGAATTCTGCATTCCTTCACTAATTATTGCTCTCCGAGTGAGGCAGTCTTCACCTTTTCTTCATCATCTCAGTTTGCACCTCACTCATTCGTTTCAAAAAAAAAAAAGCCGGCTTCTCATAGCCTTGAGCATGGCCAATGTAACCCAATAAAAGTCGCAGTTACTACGTTCAGAGCAAGAATGGGATAATCAAGGCAATAAACCTAAAAAAACTCAAGACTGAGAAGATAACAAAATCATGATTTTTGCATAATAATCAATGTCAACATGCAATTTACACTTCGAGTGAGAGGTAGCGCATTACACAATCTCATTGCGTATCATGTGGCGTAATTAAATGTATACGTAGTGTTCAACGTCATTTTCAAATTCACATGACATAAAACAACCCTGGACCGAAGCCTCAGACGTAAGGGGCTGTAATGGTTAATTTATTTTCCCATCACGATCACGAATCACGTGCTTCTTGACTTGTTCTTTCAACAAAAGCAAGCGATAAGACAATCAATAACAATGGCTGGAGAAGGCAACATCATGACTCGGATGCAGCGCTTCATGATCCAGATAGTAAGGCCAGGAGATGTTCCGCGACATGTGGCGGTCATAATGGACGGAAATAGAAGATACGCCAAAAGCAAAGGGCTGCCGGTCATAGAGGGTCACAAACCTGAAGACGTAAGTGTCCTTTTTGCCATGCAGTTAGACCATAGAGTAAAAGGAACATGTGGAAGCCTGAAGAGAGAGCATTTTCATTGTCTTTGTATATTACTGCAGCTTATTATAGATTTCTTAAGCGAAGAGGATTACAGGACTCCAGCAGCTCCAGAATATGGAATGATGAGGAGATGATGTAAGAGGAGGTGGAGGAAGAAGACATGCACAACGATTTCAGGGACATCGCAGAAAAGGATGATTCTTTGGCTTTGACTGGTCTGGAGAAAAACACCGTGGAGTACATAGCAGGCTATTGGCCAAGAAATGCCTGAAAAGATTTCCGACGTCACTGTCCAAGTCCAAGTCGAGAAATTTTTAAAAATCCTAAGCTTGTTCACTGTATAAAAAAAGGGCGGGAAGCACACACTGTATCATGAAGAGGCAGAGATAGAAATTTTTCCCTATTCATGAATTCGTGATGTCGTAATGCCAGAATTGACAAGGCCATTCTTGCTTCTATTTTAACGAATTATAATGAACCTTCGCAAGTAGGAATATACGCATTTCTCTAGTGGCGGAGAAGAATACCGTAAAGTTTCTTACATTGGTATATTTACGAAGGTAATTTAATAGATTGTCGGTAAGAATATCAGCTACATAATTTATGAGTACTCTCCGAGATTCAGTTTTGGAGTCGCAGAACACGAAGGGCATTATTGGGTTGGGGGAATGAATATGAAATCCGTTTGCCGCTATCTTTTGCGGTTGAGACCCTGATAGGCTACCTGTCCATAAACGGACAGCCAGACAGCCAGAGCCGTTCCTTAAGACTTTTTTTTTGATGATGAGGAAAAGTCTACAACTACATACTATAACGGTATCAAAAAAGTAATAAATTGAAGGATGATTGCCAATTGCTACCTTGCTTCGTTTATAAATGCGAAACATGATACATCATTATTTTATCCCGGAGTTGAATACTCCCCTTCACTGCACCATTGCCGTTGAATAACTATTTTCACTCTTATTTTGCCACTAACACATGTATACTCTATTGTTAATGGAAAATAATTATGACACTCTGTGCTTAAGACTCTAGAGAATTTAATGACAGAGTGATGAACCAGCCTGAAACTACGATCTAACATAAACCTGTCGTTTCGGATCAAGAACGATGTTACACGACTACGACCGTAATAAATTTAAATCACAGAATCAGAATTTCAGATCTTCAATAATTGTAATTAGGAAAATAGAGAAACACGGGAATCCCGTCCACGAGCTGTCCTGCTCCGAATAACATAATATTGAATGAAAACATCACGAGACCCCCTGACGTTTTTCATGATCATGTCATGTTATCCTTGGGCGCAACAGGGTCACATAAGAATATGACGTAACATCTCTTTATCGAAGATTTTTTTGAACACAATATTATGGAACTTGTATGACCGGATTAACCATGCAGGTGTATAATGCTGGCTCTTCAGAAGGAAAAGATTGATTCCATATGAAGGAACGAAGCGACGAAGACATATTGCCAGATTTGACAAGAGACGGGTAAGTCATACTGTCATGCATTATTTGACATTTTTTTTTTCAAAAAATCGACATGTTAAAAAGACAAGATTGGCAGTGGGGATCAAATTGAATCAGTTGAGTGTGTGGGTTGTTTATGGGAATAGGCGATAAGGTGTTAAGAGGGGGATAAATAGGATATTTCTTTGTATGTAGTGAATTATTGAGGTTTTTTGTTATTAGAGCAAACAAGATTGGTAAGTTGGTCATTTTCATTATGCATGTTATAATATTTCAGGGATTAAAATTTTCATGACGCTGTCCTGAAAAGTGATTTGAAATGACATAGGTACTTTTATCGTTCAATAAGCAGGTTAGGTGATATTTGTATACCGGTTATCATTGACTTAATCAGGCCAAAATGTGTATCTAAGCGGTGGAATATTAAATTTCGAAAATGGCACACAACACCAAGAAGTCAAATAAAAACTATTAGGAAAAATGATGCTACTTCACTAACACACAATAAACATAAGCTAAAAATGATGAGGAATAAAAAAATAATTCTTCGTTGGAAGCAAAAAAATTAATTAAATCTTAAATGCATTTTCATTAACTCCACAATCCAGAGCAAACAATTACACAAGAGTGGCTTAATGAAAAGTCTTCTATGAAGGACGCGCATGTTCATAGTCACTAAATCCAGCAGTTTGTCGATATGACGTCCTCATGGTCGCAAGGACGTCCGAGGGGGAAAAATTCGCGAAAATATCTCGTAATCATTTGAATCATACGAAAGTAGTTTACAGCGTGGATGAATTATACGTCGTAGTATCCCAGGGCAATTAATTATTTAAAGTAGTTTGGCTCCAGATGACACTGGCTAGGCTGGGGTAGTCAGACCACTCTTGCATAACTATTTTTTTGTTAATTGTTACATCAATGCATTAGTTCCTCGGATAATTAATTGGTTAATTAATATCTGGACACCTAGTGACAAGAGTGAGTCATTTCAGAGGCGAAAGTGTAAGGAAATTCCAGTTTCAGACTAAAATAAAATCATTTTTAGATCGTAGTATATTACGTTTAACGGAGGTTTATGCTCATAATGTACAATGTAAGCGTGTGAAGAAGGAGGAGAGTCGGCCAAGCGGCATGTGCTGCAGGTCGACAAAGGCTAAATAAAGCAAAAAATAAACAGAAACAAACAAAACAACAGTGTCACAAATAAATATTACGCGTAACATCTCTTTATCGAAGATTTTTTTAACACAATAATATTATGGAACTTGTACGTCAGGATTAACCCTGCAGTGTTAATTTTATTTTCTTCTGCATTAATAAAATTATTTTACGTACTGGTAATCACGATACCCAACTGAATCTCGCAGACGTTGATGTGAGTCATTTAAAATAACATTGCCTGACGTTCTTACACCTTGAAAAACAGCGCCAGAAACACTGCATGGCAAAGCTACGTAATATATTACGTAGCTTTGCCATGTTCTGCAATAATTAATCATATATATGATTAATTATTGCAGAATGAGTGTTATTACTTGGCGTAACTATATACTAACCACGAGTGAAGAAATGACGCTCACCAAGATTTTCTCACTGGCCATGTGTATTTGCCAGGTCTATAAAAGAAAGGGTACGCGTATCTCATAACTCACTTCTTGTTGCTATAGGAGAAAACATCGCAGATTAACCTACAGGTGAAGTAAGCCGTATCATCTTATAACGAAATTAAGGGTTTCAAAGTCTGCAGTGCACAATTAACCAGAAATAGGGAAATTTACCAGCCATCATTTCCGCATTTTTCAAAGATTTGACTTTTTCTATTATTAATATTATTATTATTACACGCTTTATATCAGCTTCACTTTCTTGTCTGTGAGCGGATGTTTGTGTGTCCGTGTGTCCACCCCTCTCTTCGCCATTGCCCCGCCATCTATCGGTAGGGATTAACGTTAGGGGTGATTTCGCGCCTTCCTACACCATCTAGCGGTTGGTTTTCACATTAGGTAGTCACGTGATTGGCTGTGTTCGCTACCTCCCTACCATCTGGCGGTAGAAGTCACATGATGGGTGAATTTGCATCTTCCATACCTACTAGCGGTAGTAGTCACGTCATTGGCTGTGTTCGCTACCTCCCTACCGTCTGGCGGTAGTAGTCACATGATGGGTGAATTTGCAACTTCCATACCTACTAGCGGTAGTAGTCACGTGATTGGCTGTGTTCGCTACCTCCCTACCGTCTGGCGGTAGTAGTCACATGATGAGTGAATTTGCAACTGCCATACCTACTAGCGGTAGTCGTCACGTCAGTTGGTCCCTTGCCCCACCATCTCAGGTACTTCCGTCACCTACTTCCCCCCTTTCCACCCCTTCTTCCTTTCCACCCCATTGGTGGGGTGGGTGGGGGGGGGGGTTCTCTCCCCACACCATCTAGCGGTTGGGGTTCACATTAGGGGTGACTATGCCACATCAACGCCAGATGGCGGCAGTAGTCACGTGAGGTTGTCACATCGCTACACATCTCCGTCGCTACTTCCTCCACATCATCGGGAGGTAGTCACGTGATTGGCTGTGTTCGCTACCTCCCTACCATCTGGCGGTAGTAGCCACATGATGGGTGAATTTGCAACTTCCATACCTACTAGCGGTAGTAGTCACGTGAGTCGGTCTGTTAGCAATCTCCACACCAGTCACCGGAGTTACTGGCTCTCAGTATCCAGTTCGCTTCCTCCAAACTACAGGGCGGGAGTAAATACTCCAGACTGTTTTTTAGTGACAAAGTGAAAAGATTACAAATCACAGCCTGGCACCATTCAACTAACTCCCCATGTACTATACATCAGTCATTCCTTCCACTTTATCACTAAAAACCAGTTAAAATAAAAATATATAAAAAACCTTTTTATTACACGCTTTATATTAGCTTCACGTTGTCTGTGAGTGTGTGTGTCCACCCCTCCGTTCGCCCTTGCCCCACCATCTATTGGTAGGTATTAACGTAAGGGGTGATTTCGCGCCTTCCCACACCATCTAGCGGTTGGTATTCACATTAGGGGTGACTTTCCTACATCAACGCCAGATGGCGGCAGTAGTCACGTGAGGTTCGCACATCGCTGCACATCTCCGTCGCTACTTCCCCTACATCATAGTGAGGTAGTCACGTGATTGGCTGTGTTCGCAATCTTCATGCCATCTAGCGGCAGTAGTCACGTGAATGGGTGGATTTGCAACTTCCACAATTAACGTTAGGTGTCACTTCGCAACCTCAACGTCATTTGGCGTAGTAGTCACTTTAGTTTATGAGGTCGCTTCGTCTTCCACCGCATTGTTTGGGTGTCATCCGCCACTTCCACACCATTATCTGAAGGCAGTTCGGGAGGCAGTCACGTGAATGGGTGAATTTGCAACTTCCATACCTACTAGCGGTAGTAGTCACGTGAGTCGGTATGTTAGCAATCTCCACGCCAGTCACCGGAGTTACTGGCTCTCAGTATCCAGTTCGCTTCCTCCAAACTACAGGGCGGGAGTAAATACTCCAGACTGTTTTTTTAGTGACAAAGTGAAAAGATTACAAATCACAGCCTGGCACCATTCACCTAACTCCCCATGTACTTTACATATGTCATTCCTTCCACTTTATCACTAAAAACAAGTTAAAATAAAAATATATAAAAACCCTTTTAAAGAACACGCTTTATATTTCCAAGTGCACTAAAAAGTAGAAAATAATTTTTCTTCCTCAATCTTCAGCTTTCTCTTTTACCTTGAACTGAACAGAAGATTCATGACTTTCTTTCCATGGAATTCAGCTACTGCAGTATTGTCTTGCTTTACTTATATTCTTATACGGCCTACATGACGAAAAATAAAGCGTGGGCACTAAAATTTTAATACTGTACATGGTTATATTTCATGCCATGGAAGTAGATAATGTGTCATTTAGTGCCCACGCTTTATTTCTCGTCATGTAGGCCGTATAAGAATATAAGTAAAGCAAGACAATACTGCAGTAGCTGAATTCCATGGAAAGAAAGTCATGCATCTTCTGTTCAGTTCAAGGTAAAAGAGAAAGCTGAAGATTGAGGAAGAAATTATTTTCTACTTTTTAGTGACCTTGGAAATATAAAGCGTGTTCTTAAAAAGATTTTTATATATATATTTTTACACATACAGAGTCGGCCGAGCGGCATGTGCTGCAGGCCGACAAAGGCTAAATAAAGCAAAAAACAAACAAAAACAAACAAAACAACAGTGTCACAAATAAATATTACGCGTAACATCTCTTTATCGAAGATTTTTTTAACACAAGAATATTATGGAACTTGTACGTCAGGATTAACCGTGCAGGTGTATAATGCTGGCTCTTCAGAAGGAAAATATTGATTCCAGATGAAGGAACGAACGAAGCGACGAAGACATATTGTCAGATTTGACAGAGACGGGTATATCATAGGCCGACTGTCATCCATTATTTGACTTTTTTTAAATTTACACATATGTTAAAAAGACAAGATTGGCAGTGTGGATCAAATTGAATCAGTTGAGTGTGTGGATTGTTTATGAGAATAGGCGACAAGGTGTTAAGAGGGAGATAAAGAGAATATATTTCTTTGTATGTAGTGAATTATTGAGGTTTTTTTGTTATTAGAGCAAACAAGATTGTAAAATCACAGCATGAGCGTGAGTAGACGAGACATTTTCTCATTCTTTCAAGTAGACTTGTACGGATAGAGTGAACCCGAAAAACTGGAAGTGGGTTCCAGTGCTTATCTCAATTTTGACGTTTTTGTGGGTTGACCCAATATTGCATAACACCGTCCATACAGCTTCAGTGTGCAGCGACTTGAATAACACATCGACTGCGGAGCACCAACAGAAACAACTACTCCCGAGTGTCTACTACTAATATTCCCTTTCAGAAACTTATTAAAGAGATGGGGTCTAAGAACCTAGACACAGACTCTTTTTTGGCGCTGACCTCTGAGGTCATTAAGAGCCTGACCATCTCCGAAAAGCACGACCAGGGCCTGAGAGACTTTGACAGTTGGTTCAAAAAGGTCAGGACTCTAATTAGATTGTGAGCAGGTCTCTTCACACGTATTTGTCATTGCAGATGTTGAACTACAACCTTCTCGGAGGGAAACTGAACCGAGGCACGATGGTGGCCAATTCATTTTCCGTCCTGGCAGAGAAGGAAGATGTCACAGAGGAGAACATCAGGTTGGCACACTTATTGGGCTGGTGCATCGAGCTGGTCAGTTTTAGTACAGTGCTCTTGCCTGAACCATTAAGCAGAATAAATTATAAATTTCGGAACCAATAATTCCATACGTAATGTTGTTTCCACAGCTGCAGGCAGCCTTTGTGGTGGCGGACGACATAATGGACAATTCCGAGACCAGAAGGGGTCATCCCTGCTGGTACTTGACCAACGGACTGGGGCCAAAGGCCTTCAAGGACGCCTTGCTCATGGAAAGGGCCGCCTTCAATATCATGTGGAAGTACCACCGAGACCAGACCTACTACAACAAGTGCGTCGACCTATTTAACGAGGTAATGCTCCAGAAGCGTGTTTTTAATAGAGGGAAACATTTACTCTGGGAGACATCAGGTGGTGGTCATAAACTCGCTCAAAATCGGGCTACATAACCCTTCGTGCCTGCATTATAACTACTACCCCAGGCAGCAAAGTTAATCGTTGTTATTAATAATAATTATTGGAAACTATTATGAAATACAGACTGAGATGCATAAGTTGTGGACATGCTTTTCTTTCAAAGATTATTTTCAAAACGAAGAAGGGTCGGTGCCTGGACCTCCTGACCTCATCCGGAAGCAAGCCCCAGCTCGACCTCTGCACCGAAGAGAGATACGCAACAATAGTCAAGTACAAAACTTCATATCACTCCTTTTATCTCCCTGTGGGACTAGCAATGATCATGGTGAGAAATCTACAATATTAATTACGATAATAATTACAATAATATGTAATACAATACAGGGGGCAATAAAAAGGCCACTTTAGAAAAAAAGCAGCACAGTAAAAATTGTCCTCACTGGAAGTCTATGAAGGATCTCATAAATAATTCACAATTTTTTTCAATGTATTCTTTCGGTGCATCTGATAAATCATGATGTAGTGTACAGTACGTATATGTTGCCACGAACATTATTAATTCACAATTACTGTATTAGGCTGGAATGTTTGACGAAAGAAGTCAGTCGGAGGTGGAGGGAGTCCTCTTGAAGGTTGGTCACCTTTTCCAAGTCCAGGACGACTACTTGGACTGCTTCGGTGACCCAGAGGTCATGGGGAAGGTGGGGACGGACATCGAGGAGGGAAAGTGCTCCTGGCTGGTGGTCACTGCCCTCAAGCACGCGGATCACCATCAGAAGATGGTCCTGGAGGTACTGTTGTACATCAAGGGCGCCATGTTCTTTGTTTCTTCTGGTGGCTGCTTCATGATGAATTTCTCAGCGTTTTGTTCGTGTCCTGACCTCCATCGCATGTCCCTCCCATTTCAGAAGAACTACGGATCAGAGGACCCCAAGCACGTGTCCCTAGTTAAGAACCTCTACAGGGACCTCGGTCTCCAAGAGATGTACAGGGAGTTCGAAAATGACTCCAAGAACTCGATCCTGAAGGATATCTCCAACATGAAGAATCCGAACATGCGGGACCTCTGCACAACCTTTCTGAACAAAATCCTCGACAGGAAGCGATAAACGTAGCTGGCAACTAAACAGAGAAGACAACATGCTATAGTTGGTGTGAGAATGTAGTATGTATATAGTGTTATGATGAAAAATATACACACATGCTTGCAGCAGTAGCCAGTCAGTCATGGTCAAGATTGGATCACCAGAGGAAATAAAGAGAAAACAAATTCACTTGCTTTCAGACAGTATCAGACACCATTTCCAAGTGTTGCGAATGTCTATCCTGCCTCTCAAGTCTCAACGTACAGTTACTGTGCAAGAGAAAAAAAATATTAATCATCAAAATGCCGAGTAGGCCCTATTATGTTCGCAGACCAAAGATCCAGACGGGTAAGGATGATCTAAAAAAAACATTTCACGGGGATACTACATGATGAAGTGGACATTTTTCGATCCAGAATTAATTTTTGAAATGCCAACTTAGGATTATTGTATCATTGTTATTGAGTAACAATGAGAAGGGCTGACGCTTCATAAGTGGGATATCTGATTGTTGCTCAATAACTATTGCTAAGTTGGCAGTTTTAAAATTAATTCTGGATCGAAAAATGTCCACTTCATCACACATCCCCGTGAAATGTTTTTTTAGATCATCCTTACCCGACAATAAAAATTCTCAAAAAATCCCGAAGCCAACTCCTTTCTCAGAAGCACTTAAAATGCATAACATGTTGTGTAGGTGGCATATAATGGGACTTCCGTGCTCCACATTTTGCGGAAATCTCTAGAAAACATTTCTGGTGCAATTTCGAGTGCCATTCAAAACAAAATATCCTATTAATGAGAAATGTGAAAAATCGTAATTTTGGACGCCATTTTGGATCCAAATTTTTGGATTTTATTAAGATGAGAATATCCATCTTACAGAGTGCGAAAATACCTTTCCAATGCACACATCAAATTTAGGATTTGTACTTATCCTATTGGAGGTATGGTAATCCAAGTGACTGCATGAGAAGCAAAAGTCCATTCACGGGTTGCGTTTCGGGTTCTAGCTCGTGAAAGACCAAATTCGTCCTCGGAGACTTTTCGGAAATAACGGCCCGCCATGTCCAGCTTCATTTTCGGGGTCATTAAAAAATCTCAAAAGGGTCCAAGTTTGAGAAAAATTAAAATCAAAATTTGAGCGCCAATTTTTGACTTTGAATTTTTGATTCTCATAATCGTCAGTATGGCCATCCCATAAACATAAAGCGTTAAATTAGGTATCTAACCAAGTATCCAACGCACAGATCAAGTTTCGGGTTTGTACTTATCCTCGTGGAGTTATGGTAATCCAAGTGACTTCATGCGAAGGAAAAATCCGTATAAATTGGTAGATTCGGCACCCTGTGGTTACGCAACCACGCAACGCAGAAGTATAAAATTGTGGCTTCCTGCATAGGTCGATGAGTAGTAGGCTACTGTACATGTCACTAAAATTTGGTCAAGGTCCTCAAGGATTTATCGGAAAGGTGGCTCGCTTGACGTGGAATGCCTCATATAATAATTAATAATTTGATACCCCATTATCAGCCTACGGGCTTTCCTAGGGGGGGATTTCTCCCAATTTTTTGTCTGGAACTCTTCCATTTTTACTATTTTTCTCATCACCGGAATGAAGCAGGGAAAGGGTAGGAAGGAGGCGGCTGTGGCCTATATTACGGTAACGACCCCGGAATTATCCTGCAAGGACCATGGGAAACCACAGAAAACCATGGTCAGGGTCGCCGGCCTCCGGGATTCGAACCCAGGACCTCCCGATTAGCAGTCGGACACCATACCACTACACCACTACTGCTTCGGTGGAATGCCTCATATATACACTATGTATATGTTTATTTACAAGATGAATAAAAAAAATGAATTTAACATAACCTAAAAGCATCAAATGACTCAACTGACATTGTCACATCCATCTGATCAAAGAAAAGAGAGTGTCCCACACCTTGCCCTATAAGCCAGCCCCCAGCCGGTTTTTATTTGTGTCCTTTCCATCTTGTGAACCTCAAAAATTTCATAATAACAATAATTAATTACATGTCAGTGAGATAACTTCAATAATATATTCTACGAGAGGCAGTTCTGCAAGTTTTTATCCCCATTGTAAACAGGGTCATTTGTTTCGCCACATTAGGAACGTCAAGGGCTATTGATGCACAAAACCGTCGATAAAATCACGTAGTCTAATTTACCTGTCAATTGTCAGCTTTGATTGCTGGCTTTTTTGATGTTGCTATATTAACATGCAAATTACACAAATTGCAACAAAATGGAGACAGGTGTTTCCCAGCCCTCTGGAACGTCTCGCACGCGTCTATTGGCACGCACACTGATAAATTATGTGTATTTTAATTATTTCTCTCTTACACATCGTCCTTGAAAGGTGAGGCAAGGTCGTCAAGAGAATAAGAGTACTGTACTTCAATAAGGATTATTTGACACCTTGCATGACTTCCTTTTGATTTCAAAGGAAAATTAGCTGCAACTTTTATTCGACATAGTCGGTACGAAGGGAGTAATGCAACTTACAACGTGAATTTCACATCTTATTTAAATATTTTGAGGTGACGTTACCAATTTTGAAAATTTACACAAAATTCAATTAGCAAGTATACCCATACTCTTGATGCCAAAATGTTCACGCCATGTTGAGGTCACCTTGCATGAGGACACCTCATGCAAGGTGACCTCAACATGGCGTCTGGATCGCGCAAGCTCTAAAATAATTATATTTAATCCTTCTCTCTCTCTCTCTCTCACTAATTATATGGCGCAATAAGGCACATAGTGCGTCATGCTAGGAGAAAACCAGGGCTTCAATTAAAAGTAACTATAATAATTCATTAGAGGATTTTGCAACGGAGCAGGTCATGCTTCTCGTGTATCATGCATTGAAGTAATCTACATGACGGAACACACAAAGGTGTCGAAATATTTACCAGGTAGATGTAACTAACCAATATGTTTTTCTGTTAGTTCTCACAATTTTTAGCGAAATTTAAGCCATATTCTTTCGTGTTACGACGGAAATCCGCAAATCGCTCCAGAATGCGACAGGGGAACCCTAGATAATATTTTTTTGTTGTTGAAATTGTTATGGCAATGGCAGGTGACGAATGTTATTTGAAATTGCTGATTCCCACAGAGGTTAACGTAAGTCATTCAAAATTGGCATGATTTTCTACAGTTTCCCACGTTTTACTGCCTTGCAAAAAAGACAGACGGACATGGCATGATGAGGTCATGAGAGATGTGATTTAATTGCAAAGAAAATGATGATAATTTCTTGACGTAACTAGAACAAATATGCTGATCATATAACTCTTACGACTCATATCTCGCCGTAGTTATTTGCCAGTACTATAAAAGAAATGGCATCGCAGCGTTCACTTCCTGTTGCTGGGAGGAAAACATCGCAGATCAACTTTCAAGAGGAGTAAGTGTCATCCTGTAACAGCAGTAACGATTTCATAATACTTAACAAGTAATATGGAAAGTTACAAGACATTATTTTCACATTTGATATTACATGGACGTTTCCCAGCTGCCAAAAAAGAGTATTGATGTGAAAAATTAATGAAAGTTATTTAGGACTAGAAATCTCAATATTTAAAACTTATTCAGATTTGAGTCAACTAGTTGAGGATTAATAAGATCATTATTTTCTAGTAGTATTTATTGTGAATAATCGGAATAATCAAAAACCCAAATATTAGGATGAAAAGCAATAAAATATATTAACTCCAAAATTAAACGAAGAAAGTTACCTATACTCGAACATATTTTCGTTCGTATCATTTCATTTACAAGGTTCTCACATTACTGGAATATGCTCCAGTAAGTTCATATCATTGAAACATCTTTAATATTGGAATCTTTGGTCAAAGGTGTCGTTGTCCAGCCAACTAACAATGGCCGAAGAAAATAACCTGACTTGGATGCAGAGCTTTTTCGCTTCAATAGTGAAGCAAGGGGACGTTCCTCAACATATGGCCATCATCATGGACGGGAACAGAAGATACGCAAGAGAAAGAAAATTGCCTCTCATTGAGGGACATAAAAATGGGTGAGAGATTATAAACAAGCACATTCCTGCCAAATGAAGTCGATCTTGGTGAGAGTTGATTCTTTCTCTATAGCCGATAGAAGTCATAGTGATTGAACTGCAATAATATAGTTATTGTGGTTTTTCTAGGGATATTCACACAGGCGTTAATCCTAAATATGGAACACTTCTCTTTGTTGCAGCTATAAGAAGATGCTGGAGGTTCAGGAGTGGTCTAGAGCAATGGGAATCTACGCCTTAACAGCATATGCTTTCAGCATAGAAAACTTCAAGAGGACTGATGAAGAAGTAAATGGGCTGATGGATTTGTTTGAGGAAGCGTTTCAAGACATCCTGGATGATATGTGAGTCTCAACATGTTTTGTTGTCTGATTAATTTGTGTTATTTCCTATTTCCCGCCCAAGCTCCATAAATCTACCCACATATCCTCTGGTAGTCATTCATTTTCCACGTCCTACATGCCACAAGATAATAACAAACGGCTCGTTTCAGCGATACGTGGATCAATCGAGACACTCAAATACGTGTGATTGGTCGACTGGAACTCTTTCCGAAAAGGCTGCAAATCCAGGCTGGACAGATCATGGAGAAACTGTCAGGCTGCAAAAAGCACGTCTTCACTCTGGCATGTCCTTACACGTGTGAGTATTCCATGACATACAAGAGTAAGGATTGGGCATCAACAAGTAACATTCATTTTCGTCCAGCCCGTGACGACATGACCTCCGCAATTCATCAGCTGATGGACGGAGTGGACGAAGGTCTGATCGAACCAGAGGACGTGTCAGAGGGACTGATGGAGAAGTGTCTCCAGACCAGGGACCTTCCTCCTGTGGACATGCTCGTTAGGACATCAGGGGAAATGAGGTTCTCGGACTTCATGCTCTGGCAGGTCAGTCTCCATTTGCACTTTTCCTTCATTATTTGGTATGTAACAGTCATTATCTAATTATAAATATTTTTCTGATTCAGAGTTCGTACAGTTATATCTGCTTCGAGAAAGTAACATGGCCACAGTATGGATTCTGGAATTTCCTGGGAGGCATCTTACTCTTCCAACGACATTCGTATTTCTTGAAGGTAGGATAACTATGCAGAGTATAGCTAGATTAATTGGTATAAATTAACGTGAAACCATCAGGTGGTTATCCGGATATACACGAAGACTATGATTCAAAAAGAATATTTGAATACATTTTTTTTTTACCGCCCGACAATTTTGCAGACAACTGATACTTTTTTTTTGCAGGATAAATTGAAAAGGCCGCAGGTCGAGCTGGAGCAAGAAAAATCTGACCCGGAGAAAGGAACACGAATAATTAATTTTCTGGGGAAGCTTGACAAGAATCACATCGAGTATGTAGCGCACTTGTCACAATAATGTCGAAAAGAAATTAATGTGATTTCGCATGATAACTCCCTACACTGTTAGGATAAAGATCACTTCTAAATTATTTTTAAATGACAGCTTGTTCTTCATTACAGTAACAAAATATTTGTCATACACTATTCGGTTTCTCTGTAGACCTCAATTGATATAATTAGTTAAATCGGATTATTTTCATCATACGGTAGGAATCTGCTGCAGGTAGGCCTACACATGTCGTCTTAGGGCATTTCAAAATGGTGCAGTGAAAAAGCTAAGTAGACCTTCTGGGTCCATCCATTGCTTCCTATAAATAAGTGCTGATGTAACAGAAAAATAATAATTAGCAGTTCATCACTCACGCTATATAAGTGTTAGTTACATGATTCATGTTGGTGAATTCACATGCCGATCGCAATACCTTCATTGACGAGTTTTAGGAAATCTTGAATCGTACACTGTAATTCAAGTTTATAACTATTTACTTACACTTACAACAAGACATATTATGTAATAAATAATATTAAAATGCATTTTTGTTATTGACTCTGATCGTCCAACTACCCTGAAGACCATTTAACATCGCCTGATTCAGGTGAGTTAAATCCGGTTAAATCCTTGCTGAAAGCAGATAATGGTCTTGACGCACCTTTACTTAAGTTAATAGCGAAACACTGATAATGGTTCAGCTTGTGCTACTTTTACGACATGCACATATTCTTTTTAAGCATATACCATAATATATCTTTCCTTTCTCACGAGTAATTAGTAATCATTAGTATATACTCAATTTTTAGGTACAATTTTAGCTTCATGACTGTAAGGAAAAAAGAGGACCTGGAATGCAGCAAGTATTGATGGACATGGTCTTGGGACATTTTATGGACGGTTTACCACGAGGTAGTGCAGCATTAGGGCAATCATTAGGGGCAGTGGATTGCCGACCATGCAGAAGCACATCAGTGGAAGGTAAGTGTTAATTATATTTTCTTCTGAATTAAGAAAATTATTTCACGTAATGGTAATCACGATAGATACCCAACTGAATCTCGCAGAAGTTGATGTGAGTCATTTAATATTGAGGCAACATTTCACATTGCCTGACGTTCTTACGCCTTGAAATACAGCGCGAGGAACACTACATGGCGAGGCTACGTAACATGATTAATTATTTCAGAATGAATGTTATTACTTGGCGTAACTGTACTAACCACGAGTGAAAAAATGACGCTGGCCAAGATTTTCTCACTGGCCATATGAATTTGCCAGGTCTATAAAAGAAATGGTACGCGTATCTTACAACTCACTTCTTGTTTCTATAGGAGAAAACATCGCAGATTAACCTACAGGTGAAGTAAGCCGTATCATCTTATAACGACATTAAGGGTTTCAAAGTCTGCAGTGCACAATTAACCAGAAATTGGGAAATTTACCAGCCATCATTTCCGCACTTTTTAAAGATTTGACATTTTTTTTGCACGTACAGGTTTCACAGCTGCCAAAAACGTATTGATGTGTAATAGTAATTAATGCTAGTTATTTAGAATCAGAAATTGTACTGAAAATGATGCAGCGTTAAGTTAATCCGTTGAGGATTGTTGAAAACAGTTAAAAAAATTGTGAATCGTCTGAGTGTTATGAATAAAGGTTCAAATGGATTTCAGTCCGTCATGCAGTATAGCACAATACACATGTAGTGGATATGCAAGTGTTTCATTATTAACTTAATAGTATATAACTTTTTGTTTGTGATCATGACACTCAGAGTACACCAACAATGGCCGAAGAAAATAACCTAACGTGGATGCAGCGCTTCTTCGTGTCTATAGTGAAGCAAGGGGACGTTCCTCAACATATGGCGGTCATCATGGATGGAAACAGAAGATACGCAAGAGAGAAAAATTTGCCTCTCATTGAGGGACATAAAGAGGGGTGAGTCGTTTATAACTTATAAACTGGCCCCATTTACTCCTGCAAAATCGCTTTACGGGATGTTTAATCAGATTACTGACTGCTTCAAATCATGAAGTGATTGAACAGCAACGATAGTTATTGTGGTTTTCTTGCTCAGGCATTCACACTAGATGTGAATCCTAATCGTTATGAAATCTTTTTTTCTTGTAGCTACAAGAAAATGCTGGAGGTTCAGGAGTGGTCTAGGGCAATGGGAATCTATGCGACAACTGCGTATGCTTTCAGCATAGAGAACTTCAAGAGGTCAAAGGAAGAGGTCGATGGGCTGATGACTTTGTTCGAGAAAGCGTTTCAAGACATCCTGGATGACATGTGAGTCTCAACACGTATCACGTATCAAAATTTGTATTATTTACCCATTACCTCTGCAAAGTCAATAAATATGTCCACTTACTCTATGGTATAGTAATTGACTTTCCATATTGTACGTATATACCACAAGATAAAATAACTTCAAAATTTCAGCGATACGTGGATCAATCGAGACACTCAAATACGTGTGATTGGCCGCTTGGAACTCTTTCCGAAAAGGCTGCAAATCCAGGCTGGACAGATCATGGAGAAACTGTCAGGCTGCAAAAAGCACGTCTTCACTCTGGCATGTCCTTA
>KZ538672.1:5736-55241 GCA_000934665.2 Catajapyx aquilonaris
CCCCCCCCCCCTGGAAGAGGAATCAGGAACTGTTAAATTCCTCCCAAGTTACTAGAATATTCTCCTCTAAACGACCAGAACACCCACAGGCCAGCGAGAAGAACCAGCATACAGAAATCCACACTCGAACTCCAAACGTGCTGTGCAGGACAGAAAGAGAGGCAGATACCCTTGCAAGCATGACTACTGGTGCCTACCTATGCATTACTGTGCAAGAGATATTAAAGTCAAACTTGTAGTTCTGCACAGCACCCAGAGCCCAAGTATGAACTTCCAGACGCCGACTCCTCCCACCAACCTGCAAACATTCTAGCCATTCGGAAGAATTCAATGGACACTGCCATTCCTCACAAACCCGCGAATATTCTACCCATTAATTAACCTATGCCATTTACACCTATCCAAACAAACAACCTTAGCCTCAGCCACATCCATGGTCCTATTGACACATGAACGTCTCGACACTAGCAACACCCTTAAGACACTGACCCACCTGGTCCAACCATGTCTTCCTAGGCCTACCCTTGCCCCTCTTACCAAAATATAATAATAATAATAATAATAATAATAATAATAATAATAATGATGATGATGATGATCATGATGATGATGATGATGATAATGATAATAATAATAATAATAATAATAATAATAATAATAATAATAATAATAATAATGATGATGATGATGATCATGATGATGATGATGATGATAATGATAATAATAATAATAATAATAATAATAATAATAATAATAATAATAATAATAAATAAAAGAGCAATTGACATTGCACTGGTGGAGGGGTAGGGCAGTGGTTTCCAACTGGTGGGTCGCAGGGGGTCGCAAGCCTTGGTTCAGCTTTTTTTTGCAATTTCTGTGCCAATTGAACCATTTTTGCGGCCGTACAGAGTATATGTTTTCTGGAAAGGGGGCAGTTGTGGGAGGGGCCAGGGGAGGGGAGGAAGNGGGGGGGTCGCACATATATGGAAACATGTTTAGGGGGCCGCAGTTGGTAAAAGGTTGGAAACCACTGGGTTAGGGAAAAATATTAAATGTGAGTGACACAATAAATGATGAATATACTTGTAGAATCATATGAATTAAATATTTAAAATTGAGCATTAAAATTGTGAAATTTTGCATTCACCTTTTGCAGTCTTTTTAGGCACATGTAACTATCAAAATATCAATGGGCTACCAGTTGAACATCAGGAATTTGAACTGTACAGGCGTGTGCAATTATTATTTGTGCGAAAGGTCCTATTCATTGGACGCCCCAATGAATTGTATACCAAAATAATAAACGCTACAAGCCATTATGCTTTTCTTTGTGAATGCTTCACGAGTGACGAAACTGTTTTTCTTTTTTTCCGTGGCGTCTCCAGGAGAAGAAAGTCAATACCAGAGGGGAAACTTATGATTGAGTGGTCTCCAGAAATGTGCTGCATGCAGTTTTACATATGGCTTCCATTGAGTTGACACCACTCATTTTGCATTGAAGAAAGACTTTGGAAACTTTATGGAATCGATTTTTAAATATGGATATATGAAGTTTTCTTCCACGTCTTTGAAGTTATTCTTCATCTTTGATGGCGAGGGGAATGAATGTTTCGATAGTTCATTGCATGGTGAGGTGCCCCATGCCATGGTAATTTTTTATGTCATGTGTGAACAAAAACATGACTAAATCAGTGAATTACTCCACTAATGTCAAAATCTGTGAACTTGATACCTTAGCGAAAGTCGGCCCAATGAAAGTTTATACATCTTGCTGGGTGTTTTCAGAGGTATGGAGGGCAGGACTTGATGAATCCAGAAAGCCAGGTGACATCAGCTTGGGTTGACTCTAGTATAGCTCTTTGTGGTTGAGTGGTGTCAGCAGGGAGTGAGAGAGGGGCAGTTAATAGGGATTACGGATTACTTGGGTGGGATGGGTTAGTCAAAGCCTTTGACTTGGGCCTTGGATCTGTTGGACCCGACCCTGGGGATACTGAAGTGCCTGCGCCCAACTCTGGGTGAGAGGTTAGCCCTCAGCACCCCGCCCATGCTCAAAAATCTGTGAAATATTTGTCCCCCAGGCTGGACACAGGAATGCATTGGTCATTTAAAAAGGCCGTCCAGGAAAAGGCTGCATGGGTTTTCTGGGGTTTTGAAGTAGAGTTGCCAGACGCAAAAGGAACTGGGAATACCCCACAACCACGTTGAAAGAAAAATTCCCCACCTGGCTGCTTTACTTATCTTCATAGTAAACATCACGGCCGCTTGAACATAGGGACTGGGGAGGTGGGGAGGGGGCTGAAAGTTGGAAAACCCCACATAATCCCCGCAGTCTTTCCTTGGTTCCCCTTTACAATATGCTTTCTGTGGGAACCGAAATCACCAAAAACCAACTTTGTCTTGGAGTATCTGAAGGAAGCAGGGATGGAAAAAGAACCGCTTCTTTGGGCGGTAAGCGGTTCTTTTTCTATCCCTGCACATGGAAAAAAGAAGCGCTTCTTGGAAGGAAGCGGTACTTTTTCCATCCCTGGAAGGAAGGTATATATCCGCGAGGAAGTGCGCACCTTTTGCATCAGTCTGGGCATTATTGTCATCACTTCGAAGTTGTGGTCCATTTGGAAAGGGCTTCCTTCTCTGACGTATTGCTGAATTTTATTTGATCCTATTTTGAGACCCGGTGTCAGTGCTGATGTATATCAGGCTTCTAGGATGTGAAGGAATAGATGCATGTACAAGTATTACAGTATCACCATGGAGGACATCAGTACAGAAGCGTTACCATAGTAACTCTGCTTTTGATCCTTGTGCACAGTGCGTTCTTCATACGAAATCAAACGTTCCACATACTTTGACATTTAGACTTTCGCAATTAGCATGGAAAGACTATTAGAACGGGTTAATATCTCGATATGCGCATTAGAGCTTACGTCCTGGACCGCACAGCGACGGATACGCTGAGCTTGATTACAAACAGCAAAGGTCGAGGATGTATGTCCCAATGGGCCATGACGTTCACAGGAACTGGAAACGGCCCACGTTGCGAAAGTTTTGTTGGTGATTTGGCTGCTTTTTACTCAGAGAAGTGGGCGTCGTTGGGTAGGCGGCGTAGTTAAAAATCTTTTGACGCAGGTGACTGCTCATGGCGCGATTTACCTGCACAGGGTAGGGTGAAGTATGCCAGTGTAACTGTATATTTGATTTTCAACCACGAGGGCCTTCAGAACATCTATGGAGTAAAAGGACATATGTGATTTCACCAAGGAAGTCATCTTTTTGTCATTCTGTTGGTGGTTGGCGTCATCCGCAGGATGACCCCTCCATTACTTACCTGTGTAACATGCCATTATCTCCGTAATCGCTATAATATCAACAGCGGTAATTTCGTCTTAGAATGTCTCAAGAAACCTAGGTCAGAGAGGAAGTGCGTACCTTTCCCACCACCCTGTACATACTGTAGAGATGCAGATGTGTGAAGGACATGCTGATGTGTGATGTCCCATATTCCCGAAATAGGAACCTTTATAACGAAGTTGTGAAACCTGCATATATCGGAGTCCCTCCGTTATGCAAAAAATTCCGCAGTTGATAGGTCACAGGTGTTTGCTGTATTTGGCATTGGCAATACTAAACTATAGGTAAAATAATTTAAGGCGCATTACTGCATTAGCACGCATCCGTCATATTGGGTTCCACGTCCGTACGGTTTTCGAGTGACGAATTTGTGTTAGCCGCCGCCACCTTTCGACCGCGAGGGTGATTTTTCTCGCCCCCGTGCCGTATCCGCCCATTTTATGCCCTACTTCCGGTTAGCCGAATTTGTGAAGCCGCCTGAAATGCCTTAAATCCGTTATACCCCAAGATTTCTTTTAGGAGACCCTAAATTCCTGTCCATTTCCTCGGGAGACATGTCCCGCTATAACCGACAAATATATCTGGAAAGTACTATTTTGCTGGCAAGATTGGTTCCGCGGCCTTCTGCGGATAAGGAGAGCCTGTGATACTTTTGCAATACTTGCCATCCGCTTTGAGGTGGACTCCTCTACTTATCACAATTATTTTTATTTTGAAAGCGCACTTTTGCCCTTTTGCTCACATGGTCTACATAATTATGCCCTTTGAGGTGACTGCAGCATCCCATTCCAGCCACATGATCTGCAGTCAGCCACTAGGATCAGATCACGTGACCAAGCAAGGTGCCGCAGTTTACCCTAAGAGTTTACCTGGCAACATCTTTTCACCCTTAACGGAATAATCAGGGCCAAAGTCACTTAAGCCAAAAATGGACACAACTTTTGCCGCAACCGTTGTTGTGTCCAAATCCTTTTGAGCAACTGCATCACATCGGCTTAATCTCGGTGACCATCGGCCACCTTTGAGCAGACCGTGTTTTGTAGGGATCTCCGGTGTCTCGGGACCTTGGATTGCCGGAGAGAGAGAGGGGGAGAGAGAGCGCTCTTTGGAGAGATAGCAAAAGGCCGTCTCTCCCTTTCTCCCCCCCTCCCCCCTATCCCGGTCCACAGACAAAGAGGCATTTTGGGCGGCGGCATGGGCTTTGATCAGGAGGCGCGGCGGCGGCGGTGGCGGCGGCGGCGGCGGCGGGGAGGGCCGACATGGGATGGCAATGATCGCCGCCTACAGCACTTATTAAAAGTTGGACACACTTTGGACCGGTCGGGTCACTGCCACATCGGTCACCCTGTATGTATGCTTTCGACATGGATGTAAACAATGCAGCTCTTTTTTTTGTTTGGTTTTTTTGATGGTACGGTGCTGGTGGTCAGCTGATTCGGACAGTTCACCTGTCAACTATTGGCACTATGGCACAAAATAGCGAAAACGGTCAAAATGATGGTGTTGGCCACATGGGGGCGAACGGACACCGACCGCCCTACAAGAGTGGGCGAGCAGGCGGCGACGGGCCTGGTGGAGGAGGCGGGGGTACGGGAAACTGCCCCGGGCAAGGTGCCAGGGAATTTGCACCGTTGCCTTTCTTCCCCCCCGTGCCGCTCTCGATGCCATGCTGGCCGCCCCTGAGTCGGGCAATGTTGACCCCGACCCTCTCCAGAGGGGGCGGTTGACAAACGTAGAGAGATGCATGCGCCGACACACCGATAGGCGACGGTGTCCTTTGACTGGGTCCTTCCGAGTTGATATGGCAGCTGGTGCTGGGAGGCGGGGCAGTGTGGAGAGGAACGGGCTGGGGGAGGGAGGGGAGAGGGGGGTAGAGCAGGCAGAGTTGGTTCGTAACTGTGCCATGTGTGTTGTTGACAGTGTGACTTGTTGCAGCTGGTGCGGAGGTTTCGGTTCAATGTGCTGGTGCGTGCTTGCCTGGACTGCATATTCGCAAGTGAGGCATGTCCAGGTGGGGGTGACCGACCGACCGGTACGGTAGTGTACGGTGCACCTGTGACTACACACTTTCCGGCGCTGCAGATTATTAGAACGAGTGTAAACACGGTGGATATTTCGGCGGCGCTGGAGATTCGACCGGCCAGCGTGAGTACAGTAATGTCTGGACACATGTTAGTAATTCTGGGAACGTTGACATCGGGAGATTCCATTTTATTGTCATACGGTATCAATATTGGCTTGTTACAAGCAATATTCTTCAATGTAATAATTGAGGAGGGTGCGCGTAGTGTCACGAGCCCGTCCAATATTCGCGAAGATTGCCAAAATAATTGGAAGAGCGCTGGTGGACGTTCATCAGGAAATTATGGCCATTACTGAAGGGTCGAGGACCCAACAAGCCTATCATGTCATTAAGATTATGTAAGAAGTGGGTCGGGAGTAATCCGCCATCTAATAAACTGCGAGGAAAAGGTGGTGATGCTGATGACAATGTGATGCCAAGTAATCAATATTATTCAGATGGCTACGGTTATAACAATAATTTTGGAAATTAGTGACACGTGTTGGCTCGACAGCCGCAGTGAGATTTTTGATCACTTGGAAAATGTTTGTTCATCTCGTAGACAGTCAGAAAAATCCATCCCATACGTACTGCTCCAAACGTGAAAACTTCTTGAGGGAAACCCATGCAGCACTCACTTGTGTGACATTTGGACCAGGCATTTTAGTGTAAATCATGCTCATTGGACCTCTTCGAATGCTTTGAAGGTTGGGTATGCAGACGCGTAGGTATTCTGCCTGGCATCCAGTAATATTTTGTAAGAAAGAACAGGTTTCGGTTACGTTCCAAAGGAGTATTTGGCAACGTTCGGCCTTCCCGTCTGTTTTCTTCCTCAGCCACATGGATGGAATGCATGGCAGTTGGAGGTGGCCAGCCTGTCAGAGCCTGGACCGGGCTACTATGCTGGCCGATCCATCCATTGATGCCGCGATTCTACCTGAAACCTACGCTTAGGTTGCCGACAAAGGGGATGGATCGAGGTTACCCGGGCCACCTGCATTGTGTCGACACTGCATGGATGGAAAGCCGGATTCATTCAGCTATTGTGGGCTCGGGTTTCATCAGGCGGTGTCTACCACTCTTACATTGTACTCGAATTTGGTGGATTCCAGGATGAATGTCACGGGGAAACAGCTTCATTTTGCGACATTGAGTACCGATGATATTAGCCGAAATCGGAAATTCAATATGTGAGTGTTCCAAGTTGACAAAGATTACTCCCTGTGAACTTGTCCATGATTTCTTCTTGCACATATAGATTAAAGCTATTATTTTAATAAAATCTTCATTATGATTTCACTGCCGACCGTGGCATGGCCGTATCATATCCTGGGGAACACGCAGTATAATTAAGTGGGAAATGCTATTGAAATAGCGCTGTAGAGGCGCTGCATTGTAGCTAATTTAAAGGAAACTATCATCTGGGCTAATAAGGAAGTGATTGTAAAGGGTGCTGCAAAATTTTTTGTCTGGCGGTAAACATGCTGACAGAATGGTTCTCTCAATTTTCTGATTGGCAAGATTAAATGCCGAACTGATTTGGAGCCTGTTCATTGACCAGTCATGCCCCATTCATTACTGCAACAGTGGCTTCATTCAAGTTTTTTTTTCGGTTGATCTCCATACGTTTTCAAGTGTTTTAATTGGTCAATTTTCTTCCTGTTTTCCATTATCAATTGAATTTTTCTGGAATATATTCCTCTGTAAAGTTCTTAATTACCATTCGGAATTGAATGGTGTCTGTCGCGTCTTTTTTATATAAATATGATTACATTGAGGCCTTGCATTTAGAAAAAATATCACTTGCGCAGAGTAAAAGGGGCGAATAAATTATTTAAAGGATTGGTTCCAGGATCCTTATCGGACCGTATTGCGATAATTTTAGTAATATTGTTCCTAATAATAATAATATATGGGAAAATGAAGCTCCGTTTTTCCTAATTAGTTCCCCAACTGAGAAATCTGCTGGATTTGAAAATCACGATTTTTCTAATTTTTTCCACTTCGTATGGCCCCAGAAAGCATTGGAGATTTAGGTTATTTTTCTTGCAATGTCAGAAAGTATTGATTGTTTAAGAGTTTCATACTGATCGCTGAAACTGGCAGCAATTTAGTTAATGCATTTGTGAATTACTGATCTTCCATTCGCCATTGTATTGACCCATTTTGGGGATTCTCACATAGTGCGCCCAGGGTTTCACAATCATTTATTTTGTTAAATATTAATTTTTGTGAGCAATAAGCAACTCGAAAAATTAATCATTCTATAATATAGCCAGAATATATTTAAAAAATTGCCGCGATCCGTGCCGACCTATCCCTTCTTTCACATACCCTTGGTACATGACAATGATAGGTGAAGCTGACATGCGCATGTTTTTACGTGAACAACAAATTATAGAAATATTTCGACGAATCCATCTTCGCCGAGCTTTTCGTGAACCAAATTTTTTGTCACTGAAATGATGTGAGGTTCGTTGCAAAGGCGAAGAAAGAGAAGGTCATGTCGCGCACCCTGTTATAGGAGTGCTTGAAGCTGGCTGCAAGACTGTTTACGCACACTTTGCCAGCGGTAGGTAATGAGAAAAAGTAGGGTCATCCTCGGGGTCATCGCCAAGAATGCGAGTGTTGCGTCGAGGAGAACTGATAAGCAGCTAAGTAAGAGTCAAAACAGTATTTGTCGAAGCACATAACCCAGCGGTTCTCAACCTTTGCTACATCGGGGCCCTCTGGAAAGTAATTTCTGATATCCTCCCCCAAACCCAAGAAGCCCGCCTCAGGCGGAAATCTTTTGGGGGTTGGAGGTCACACAAGCTTAGGTGAATGTAATATTGACAAAGTACAATGGAATCCTCCTACTGTAAGCACGATCCCCCCCCCCCCCCCCCCNCCCCCACCAGTTGAGAACCGCTGATATAACCTAAGTATAAGAAACTAGATACAGTACACTAGTACAGTACATAAAGTACTAGAGGAAAGTTTATATCTACAGCCTTGCAAAGATGGGCATTAGGTATTAGTACCGGTACTTAAGGATGAACTCGTGAATATACAGGTAGTTCTGCACAAAATTTTAGTTTAAAAAACTACTCTGGCACCTCTCTGTCAACCAATTAAAAATAAGGAGAGGGGGAAATCGGAAAAGGTATAATTTTTCCTCGTCTTGGGTTTCCGGGCTTGGAGACTGGACATTATGAGGACATCCCATCCTTTTTTGCAGAAAACACGAGCTGCCTTTTGGTCCCTTTTAAGCAACGAAACGGAAGCCACAGGGCAATATACTGATCTAATTTGGATGGGTCGTCGGCTCACATACAGTACATCAGAGCCCTATATACATAATGCTCGGTGTGGAAATCGCAATTATAGTACCCGGATGTTTCGAATGATCAAGAAGCAGCTGTAGCCACCTGTCTTCCTTCAAAATATTACGAGGTATTTAAACAGGTAGATGCTCACCACTTCCGTGTGTCCAATTAGTCTCCATTATGAATTAGTCGCTATTGTTTTCTTCCGGTGGTTCCAAGAAGCTGTGCGATTATTACGTGGCTGTAAACACAGCGGGCCGTAAAGCGAGGCACAAATCATATTACAAATATGCAGATTCGACAGACCGTGTGCGAGGGAGGAAATTATTCTGTATAGTTTACACATAACCGAGATTTTCTGGTGTGAAATATTTTTCCGCACGGAATATTTTTTTCAACTCATTTTTGGGACGGTTTTTCGGAATGAAATTAAAGTTCACCCAAGTGAATTGGAATTTGCCACTCTTGGCTGGAAGATTTGGATCCCCTGGACCATATATTCAGCTTCGGAACGATATCATTTTTTTTCTTTTTCCTATACCATATTTCGGAAACGTTTCATAACTGGGGTGGGGTATAAAGAATGCAGCTGGTATACTGGTCTTGACTTTTGCTGGAGGGGGTTTTACCCTCGCTATTTCGTTTTTTTTTCCCTCTCTCCTTCATATTTTTGTTCGTTGGGCGCATTTGGGCCCATTCAGGCGAATTTCTGTAAATCTCGAAAACGGTTGAAGGGATCGATGACACATTGTTTGATTGATTGCTACGAAGTTGGATAGAGCCTGACGGAAGTGGCCAGATGAAGAAGGAGTGCTGCTGGTTTTGATGACATTGACTTCGGGGAATTCGAGTTGGAAGCTTGTGATTGGGTGGTTGAGAACTCTGGGGTTCTCCGTATTGATGCAGGTTCACCAGAAAATATACGGGATAAGCGGGTGGATTTGGAGATTGAGGTAAATGCCTGGTCTATTTTCAGGCAGATTTTTATTTATTCTTTTGTTATGTTGCAATGTCGAGGATATAGGTATTACCAGGATGCACTAATGATTGGGGAACTCTGAGGTTTTGTAAACCCACGCAAATACTGTAGATGCTTGTCAATGAACGGACTCATTCGACAAAGTTGGCAAGGCCCACAGTACTATTGCATGATCTGTCACTATGCCAGATCGTATAATATGATATTTTGACCTTTGAACGAACTCTTTTGGGTGGTCCCTTTCACACCTGGGAGGAGAGGATGAGCATACTTAATCATGTACCGTACTGGATAATATGACGTAGTGGTTTCCTTACTACTATCAGACTAGGCTAAGAAATATTTATTTTTCCAGAGGACAAGTATACTATATAAAATGAGCCAACCGTCACTTACGTTTTGCAACCCCCATCCTCAAATTTCGACTTTCTGATAGTGCGCACAACACTGCTGATATCGATAGCCGATAAATCGGAAACCCATACACTCCTCGAAAAAAAGTTATTCAGGTGGGTATGGCTATGGGATAATGGGCACTTCCTAGAACGACAGTGACTGTTTTGCAAATTGTCCATCATTTCTTACCGATATACCGGCTGATGCATATCCTAAGCCTCCAGCACCGGCAGGAGAGTGTATATGGGGGAAGCTATGGATTGTTTACTCCAGCAGCACCCAGTTCAAAGAGAAGCAGCAATCACGACAAGTGAATCTGATTATTGCATCCAATTGGTTGCTGGGGTAAGCAGGACTTTTTCACTTACCCTCCTCATGAAATGAGGACTTTGGCAGAGCACAGCATGGCATATAGAACTGCAACTACTGCATAAACAGATCGTCAGGGAGGGCTCCTCGTGCCTCAGATTTCTCGGAATCGTCACTAGTTATATCCATCAGCGAGCGGGATCTAATCAGTAATAAACTAATCAGTAATCACCAACATTAGTTATGGTGTGTATCAAGAAACGCAAAAAAAAAAACACAACTGCCACTTCTCCTTTTGAACATAATAAGCACATAGTATGGCATAGTGACAGTAAAATACCGTGTGTCAAAAAAAAAAAAGTTTGGTATCCAGGCGCAATACTACCATTATCACTAACTTTTTCCCCCTTTTCTTTACTTTGGGCCAGAGTTGATGGCTGGAGAAAGATGAGCTTGTCCGAAACTTTTTATTTTTAAATTACAGTACATAATTATGGCGTGACCATTGTCACATATTGCACTACTGACGCATTCATTCGAGACAAAAAATAATAAATAAATATCTGGTTACATTTACGAGTTGTGTTTAGGTGACTGGATTTGAGGAGTCAGGCCACGTATTTTGACTATTGAACGTTTGAAATCAAGAATGCCGCCATAGTTACATACATCAGAGGGCCATGGTTTTTTAACAGGGATGTAAGGAATATGAATGTTTTTCTCAGGCGAGACAGCAACACAAGTCAAAACAATTGAAGGGTGTGAAGAGATTGGTGCTGCAACGAACTTTATTATGTTGTCTGGTAGGGGTTGGTGGGTATTTTGTCTGTGTTTAGGGTTGGTTTGAGGTGTGGGGGGATTTTGTGTGTGTGTGAGGGAGGGGGAGAGAGAAGGGATTGGGAGAAGGGAGTGAAGGAGGCGCAATGGCGGGCGGCAAAACCTGTTCGGTAATTACTACGGTTGGAGACAAGAAGGAAAATTTATGGGTTGGAAGCCCCACCTCACCTGAATGCACTGCGGGTCTGAGAGGCAATGAAGGGGGTGGGGTGGGGTGGGGGGTGGGGGGCCTCTGACGGAGATGAAGATAGAGAAAGAATAAGAACAGAGAGGCACAGCAACACCTTTTGGACATGTAACATGCGGTTATGTCACGAGATGACAACATGGATCGCTTCTCCACAGTTGCCAGCAGTTGTATTCCCACTGTAAAGGTGGCGCAAATTGTTTCAATGCGAGCGAAGGTTGTGGTCTGCACCATTTTCAAATGAAACAACGGCAACCACTGATTTGAGTAAATCTTACGACATGCGAATTATGACGTGATACCTGAAATTGTGTTAGATGTGTACGGTACAGTACTCTTATCGTGAAAAACAGACTAATGGCAGGAAATATCTTGCTGGTTAGATCTCGAGGCTACTGCGAATGAGAGATTGTCTAATGAGAAAGATATTCCGTAATATTAACATGAGAGGACCAACAATTAATTGCCGCCGCACATCGTTGCGATTCGATACCACCTCCAGCTAAAAATTATGAACCGGTAGAGCGTTTTGGCCTTGGAAAAGGTCAAGGCATCGCCTATATGCCCATTGCGCACGTACCCACCACCCGGTGTATTGTAGTTCGAAAGCATGGAGAGATTCACTGACTCATCCTATAGTAGCCTATAGTGTAAGACACGAAGGCGGGTTCTCTGGAGACGACAGTGTATAGGGTAGTGATGACAATATGGAATTATAGAGATATTGCCATCGATTTCAGATCTGAATCAATCCAGCCCTCAAGAATAAGATTACTGCTATATGTTGCTTGTCGGGGGGGGGGGGAGGGGGGGTGCGTACGCTTTGCCAGCCCCGGTCTACTCGCATATACTATACGTCGGCATGGGCCCTTCCCAAAGCCGAGGTTGGCACTCTGTGAGTGACTACTATTTAGCATAAATTGACATCAGTGTAATTTCCCATGTAAGAAATGGTTACTTCCAAACATGACCGTCGCTTTTTTTTATATAAAAAAAGGCAGTAAATCTCCTATGTGTGTCATGTACTGTCCAATACTGTACATTCGATTGACCCATGCCTGTTCAAACCCCCCCCAGTCCTGAGGTGTTTTTTTTCTTCTTCTTCTTCCCACGTTCGAAGAACTTGCGGATTGTTTACTCCAGCCACCAGTTTCAAGAGAAGCAACCTGTTGGAAGAAACCGATATTTTCGGGAGGAACACACGCAAACTCAATTAATATCAATTTTAGTGAACAGTATGTCAACTCTGAAAATTGAGCATTTTACTACAATACCAGAAAAAGGATATGAAAGTTCTAAAGTGTTCCTAGCGCTTTCTGTGGGCATTTGAAGTTACATAAAAAAACGTAATTTTCAAATCACGATTTCTCAGGTGGGGATCTAATGGGGGGGGGGGGGGNTGCTTTTACGCAAATATGCAAAGGGGCTGTTTTTTTCTGCTTCATGTAATGTTATTAGGAACAACCGCACTAAAAATTATCGCAATCCGTGCCGACACCGATCATGCAACACATCCTTTTCCATGCTAACCAGGTTTCCGATATTCCGTTATAGTGTGTTCCAATGAACGATTTTTTTTTCCCACACTAAAGCGTTTGTGATTAAGCAGTTACTCTCAGGAGTTATCAAATATTAGCTGCCGAATCCAGGTTTCGTAATAGACTGCAATTTCACTGTGTATGTCAAAAGAACATTTAGGATTTTTGAGACATGATAACGTTGGTCTATTAACACTTTGGGCGAGGGCACCGCAGGTAATGTAACAGTTTAGCCCCCCGTACTGTTTCCGTCAACATGATCGTGTGACAGACCGGATAGGAAGTCCGAGCAGCGTGCTCGTGGCAACACCGACCGGGTAGGGAGAGGGGTGAGAGAGCGGGAGGTTTTTTGGGGGGAGGTGGAGGTTCCTTCAACTCCGAAGTGGCATGGCGGCAGGGAGCGCGGCAGGGAGCGCGGCAAGGGCGGGGGAGGAGGGTGTGGGGTCGGAGTGAGGTGAGGTGGAGTAGGGGGGGGGGGGGGAGTGGGCCGCCTGCCTACCGCAAAGATGGCGAGGAGACGGAAGAAAGGGCAGGATGAAGAGGCCACTACCAAGCGGGGAGCTGCCCGACATTAGGAGAGCCGCTTGGCGGCCCACTCCAGCCCGGATCGCATTTCCTGATGAACAGCTGGCCGACAGGTACAAGCGGGGATGCTTGAATACCCAACATGTTAATTTCAAAACATGACCCCAGGCCTAGCTGGGAAAGGGGGTACTTCAGGTTGTAATGGACCACAGGTAGCACGGTAGTACATGGAAGCAACGCATGGAGTAACACTGGTCTGTGTAGTACAGAGAAAGAGGTGTTAATATTACGGTTTATAATAAGGGCTGCGTTGGGTCAATGCGCTGGTCCTTTCCACACCAACCGGAGGGATCATTCAGAGCAGGAGCTACTATGCTTCTTGGCCGTGTTGACACAGTAGCCAGGTGTTTGTGAGGAAGATTAGAGAAAATGGTATTACATTACGTATTAAATTATGGAGAAACAAGATTATGAAACAATTGGGTAATGTGAGCAGGGCTGGTTGTTTTAGGCTTGATTTTCATGCATTAAGCAGGTGCACACATAGCAAGCCAGTAACTCCCCCGAGCATCAGGAGAGTAACCTACTGCTCATGCTCACTCGCCTCCCGAATGGGTTTCACATTATGGGGCAGACCTTTTGTTATTTGACAAGTTCTTGTGTTGAAACCAAGTGGTGTCAATCAAAAATGGATCACCATTCTTCCATTTTTCTGAGAATAAATTCGAGTCATGAATGGGCAAGGAACACAAACTCCAATAAGCTCTTTTAAAATAAACCTACTGGAACTGGCAGGTGGGCTTTCAGACAGAAATGCAGAAGTCCCAGAAGTGCAACTGAACCAAAGATTTACATGGTATAAAAGCATTTGGTAATTTTTAAGCTCCAGGATCCTGTTGAATGCCTCGCTCCGAAACTTTTCCCCCCCCTTTCACCCCGACATAACATTATTGAGAATGAGGCGATGAAAGTGCCCGAGACGAAGCGAAGCCAGCTGCCAATAGGGAGCTGAGCTTGTGCACGCACCCTGCTGGGATTGGCTCTTCGACACCAGTCGATAATGTTGGGGGCAGACGGTCGATTTCGAGTTACTGCACATCTTGGCATTGTCATAGTCGGTGGCGTGGGAAAGACCAGTTCTGCAACATAATTTGTAGAGGCAAAGCTGTTGGCAGTGCATCATTATTTATCCAGGGTTACCTTGCTGTGCTAAAATGGGAACGGAATGGGTAAGTTCCATTGTGCCGTGAAAGAGGATCTTGGCCAGATGCTTCGTATTTGAAAACGGGTGTGACTTGTTATAAAAGACCTCAATTTTATGCCTGATAGGTTATGACAGGATCTTATGAAGCTTGGGGATAGGTTGGGTCTGTTGACCCTCCCCCTCCCCACTTCCATACTGGCTGAGTGTATACCTGTCAAAAAGATGAAACCTCAATTATGAGGAACTTGAATAGACAATCTTCCTCTTCATTGGTTTTGGGATGGGAGGTTGGCATGCCATTCAACTAGTACCTTTATTTTTGTGCCTTTCCTCCCCTCGGTCATATTTTTTGTGCAGGCGCTCTTTTGGAATTTGCAAAATAGTGATGAAATTTCAATGTGAAAATTCATCCACACCCAAGTATTCGGAAGGGCTACACAAAGGCATCATGGCGTCAGGAAGAAGGTACGCTTATCGATCGGCGTGCCCTGGGGGTTGCAGAGACTCCATCTTGTGTGAGGCACTCCTTGCCTGACTCGACCTTTGTTGGAGCAACTCCTTATTGCTAATCTAACTCACAGAAAGAAATACTCTCTTAGATTGTAATATATGAGAACAGGAGGATAAAACATGGGATATGCTTGTTAATTTTTGCTTTACGGTCACACATGATTTTAGACCAGTATTCTGCAATATGTAATTGAAATATTTTTGTATGTAATGAAATTGTGTGCAACTCAGAAATTGAATATGATTTGCAAGCCTAGTTCTGCAAATTACTGATAATACTGTATCGGCTACAAACTTTTCCGGGTTTTCCATTTTCGATCTTGGTTTGGGGTAATGAATTGTGAATAAGGGACAATACACGCACATGAAGGATTGCAGCCTGTTGTTCAAATAATATGGATAGTAATACCTACACTGTAAACCCCAAAACATTAAGGTATATAGTCTGGTGACCCGGGGTAGCTTGCCCCCTGCGGTAACTGGTTGTTTACTGCTATCCTTTTACATATGCTGCTATGGTGATTGCCCCCGGGCAAGCTTACCCTGGGTCACTAGACTAGGGGCCTAAAAGAGCATCACTGGTGAGTGTCTCATGGAACATCAATTTTTAATGCTCTTCTAATGCTCTTGTGATGATTCTGTGATGCTTTTTTGTTGCTAAAAAGCATTAGCAGAGCATTAGAAGCGTTTTAAAAATGGATGTTCCATGAGACTCACCAGTGATGCTCTTTTAATGTTTTGTGGTTTACAGTGTATTGAAAATACATAATTTTTATAATTCAAATTAAGTTAATTTTGTGGCAAACTTATTTTGGAGGAATCATGGATTTTCATCTCCCTGCATCTGAATTATGTGATTTCTTAATAATTCTTCATGCCTGCCTCAGAAAATTACACATGCCTGAAAAGGGGGGGGAAAATGGTTTTTTACAAGAATAATTCTAACAGAGACCTAAGTAGTTTGCATTTTAACCAGGAGTTGGAAGTCCACTGCAGGAGCGATGCCATGATCTACCTCTTCTGTGACCTTTAGGATGACTCTGGGATGTGTGATTTTTAAATGCTGTAAGGGCCTTGGTGGCTGGAAACAATTTTGATGCATGGCCAGTGTACAAGATCCAAGGAAATAGCACCCTGCTTAGGTATTTTACTTATAAGAGGAGTGTAAGTGGTAATTTCGAAATGCTACAAGTTACTTAATACTGATTGCTAGTGGGGAAAAAAGTAGCGAATTTTTGAATCAGTATCCTTTCCAAGAGACCAACCTGTATAATCTAGCTTTTACTAATTATTATCATTGGATTTGACGTCACTGCTTCTTCACAAGTTTATAGAGGGCTGGCACAATTTTGCACCTGAAGAAGGAGAGACTGATACGTGTACTAACTTTGTCCACAGTGATAACTTTGCTGTAAAATTATTTTAAATCTAATAAAATTGAAGGGGGGGAGGCGTGGTGGTCAAGATGGTAACATCTCTGCTTGCTGTACAAAAGGTCCAGGGTTCGAACCCCACCTGGGAATTCCCTTTCGCCTGCGTCAGGAGGGTCTCTGACACTCGCCTTGGAGGCGTCTGGCAACCTAACCTCCAGGGAGACTGCACATGGCCCAACGTTTAAGACATTGCACCTGCACCCTTGTCTCCTCCCCAGAAATCCCCATCCCTACCTCATGTCCTTTCTTCCCTGCACTGGTGATGAAAATTCAGAAAAATCGATTGGAAAAAAAAGGCGCTATCCCACCCCCCCCCCCCCCCCCAAAANGGGCCCCTGTGTCACGGGGTATTAAATGAATGAATAATAAAAGTAAAGGTGGTGTCATGTTTCATTGTGTTACATTTTACATTCCTGATGAGATTTATGCAAATTGAAAAGCACAATATTGGTATGGGACATTAGCCAAAGTCTTGAGCAAGTGACAGGACTTCTTATGTCCTTCAATTAAGAGATTCATTTTCCCCTTCTTTATTGTAATAATTAATGCAGGAGCAAAAGAGAGAACTAAATTATATGCACATACAGGAAGTGCTCTTTTCTACTTGAGGGTTACCATATTTTTGCACAGTCATAGTGCAGCATGTCAATACACAGTGGGTACACTAAAGATAGCGATTGGGGCAGAGATGAATTCCACCCAGCTTCTCCACGACTTCCACCCCACCATTACGTGTACACTTATGTGATCTTGCCTATCCCCACTAACTTCTTCCAATATGAAAAAAATATACAGGCAGTGGTAAAACTATGCTGAACTAGACTTTTCATGGCTATCCTTACAGTGTGCCGACTGTAAATTAGGGGTGATCAGTTAGTTGGTATACCTAAGAGGAGCTGGCCAGCTAGTGTAAAGTGGAGTAACATTGTGATTTCCTCCATCCTTGTAGTTAAATATTTTAAGCCGCCCATAGCCAGAATGAGTTGCTTCACTTAGCCGCAACATTTTGCAAGTTTTTAAAGGAATTGGATGGAATTTTTGTCATACTACTAGTTACTTTTAACTTATCAGTACCAGTGTAATGCAATGGTACTGCTAAGTTAAAAGTAACTAGTAGTATGACGAAAATTCCACCCATTGTTTCAAAATTATTGCTGACACTTCCAGGAAGAATATAATAATAAATAAATAAATAAGGAAATCCCGGTAGTGCTTGGACCCCTCTTGGGGTATTGCACGGACCTTTATTTACTAGAACTTGTACAACATACACAATTGGAACCTTTGACGAAGCGCCCGGGCCCATGGGAAGGATGACAGATTGACTGGAGGGGACGTGCAAGGTGCAGTGCAATGTCTTAACCCTTAACTACGTAGGTGGGTGAAACACCTTTAACTACGTAGGTGGAGCCTGAGAGGCTCCAACGGTATATTTAAATTTCTGCTTATCAACTAAATTGTTATATTGGACTTTTCACATACTGAAAGTGCAGTTCAGATCATTAGGCTTCCGAAAACGTAAAAATCACACGCTGAGTCAGCATATTCCGACTGGTAAAATTTTTTAATTAAAAGGTTACATCATGTGTTTGAGCCGCTCAGGATTCACCTGAGATATAGAGCCTGAGCGGTTCCAGGAGGGACCTGTTCCTCGTTACGAATTTTTTAAAACCAAACAATAGGGACTAAAAAAATTTTCTTTCCTATTCATGCTTAGGAAGATTTTTCTGACAAAGTCACGGAAGGATAGGGGAAAATAAAATTCAATGAAAAAGTTACATGTGTTTAAATAGTGCTTGGAGCCTCTCAGGCTCCACCTACGTAGTTAAGGGTTAAACGTGGCCATTTTTAGTGAACTCCCCCGGGTGGGTTAGCCTGTTGGAAATACCACCCGAGACGAAGCCAGAGGTGACCCTGAACTCTGCACGAGATGAAGGGGGTGTCCCCGGACTGGGATCGAACCTGGGACCTTAACATCCTTGGGCGCATACGTTACTGCAGCACCACTCTGCCTCCCTTACTTCCAGGAAGAAAAAAACATTGAGCATCAATTTTATTTTGCAGTCTGGTTTTCTCACACCACTTTTAGCAACATACACTACATGCTCTTATGTATTGTTTCTATTGTAGGACCGTTCCCATCATGACTGGTAGTTGGTCGGCGTCTCCCACAGCATTTCTGGCACCAACGTCTGAAAGGCAAACTAGTGCGTGGTGCAGGAGATGACGGAGCCTCATGCACAACCTTACGTTGTTGGTGAGCTTAGCTTTCTGGTTGTTAAGCCTACAGGAATATCGGAAGGCACAATTGTTCATGGCATTTTTCCAGCTGGTGAGGATGTGCAGCAGCCTGCAGTGTCAGTTGCCGCAAGTGACGAACACATGGTGGCCCCAGCTTGGGAAGGACCAAGCAGTGGCTGCCACCAAGTTACACAGGGTGGCAAGGACATGCAGGGTAACTGCGAATTATCACTCAGCAGTGCCAATATGCTGCCTGCTGGAGATGGTGGACCTGAGAGCAAAGGTGCTGAATGCACTGGCACCAGTGCCACCACCAACCCCACCACTACCACAGCTTTGCATGTGATGGAGGAGAAGCCCTCAGTGAACCATCCCTGTCCTATTCCTCCAGCCAGTAGTCCAGAACCAGGGCAACAGAGAGAGCCACAAATTGAAGGAGAAGGTAGCCTCTCTTCCAACATGGCTCCATCTCCCCAGCGCTGTGAAAATCCGTCCGACAAAAGTTTCTGCGATCAGTTGGGAGGAGGTAAGTGGAAGGAAAATTAAGAAGCCTTCGTATCATGATTTGGTTTGTTCTGCAATATTAATAGTCAGTTGGCTGGATGTTTTATTATCTTGATTGCCATAGAGCAGTGGTTTTCAAACGGGGGTACGTGAACACGATTTTGGGGGTACGTGAAAGATATTGTGCAATGGCGTCCAGTCTCTACATTTTTGTGGGAACCATGTTATTCTGCTTCAACAAGAATGAACCAACTTGTGAGAAAAGCACTTAAAAATGGTCCTGCTCATTCTCATCTTTCCCATTGCTATTATTACGTACTATTATTATTTTGGGTTATATTTTGGGTTAGCTTGTGGCTCCTGTCATCGCTGACTACCCCTTGTAGGGAAATGTCATGATGGTGGTGGTGGTGGTGGTGATGATGATGATGATGATTATTATTATGTATTTCTACGGCGGGAATATCGACTTCGACACACTTCCATTCCTTAGCCATTGCCTGCTACACCTAATGGGATTGCAGGGTAACACCTAAAACATAAATGAAAAGAGGGTCAGGACACTTGGAGGGACGCATACCTGCAAGGATATTTCATTCGTCGTGTTTGAATCCCATTAGTCGGCAACTACGTTGCTTAGACCCACCATACCTACGATATAATAAATTATAAGCTTATTTAAAATTTGAAATAATTTTGTAAAATTTTAATTTTGAAGATAATAATTTAATTAAAATTATTAAAATTTAGAATGCGTCTACCATCCTCCATAGTAACGTCACGTTTTTCAGCGCTCTGTATATTCATACATAAAGCCTTTAAACGGCCATTTTCTCGCATTTTGGTTAGGTTATGTCATCAACTCCTCATCAACACCACCACCATCATCATCATCATCACCACCACATTTCCCTGCGAGGGGTAGTCAGCAATGAAGGGAGATGCAAGCTAACCCAACATATGAACTAAATTAAAACTTGTGAAAATAAACCTATAAACAACCCGTCCCACCACCCCTGCCCATCTCAGATGACAGACACTGAATATTAAATTTAAATATTACTGAGTTGAAAGTGATAGGTGCCACAAGTAAATTTTCTAGAAATAAGGACTTCTGCCTGTAGGTTGTCTGTCTATTCTCACGTTATTGTTCCTTCACTTATGTATGGTAGTGAAGCATGGGTTTGGTCAGATAGGCATAAGGGTAGGGTGTTGGCTACAGAGATGCGTTATCTCCTGGCTGTTTGTGGGGTTATCAAGTTCGATAGGATTAGGAATGAGGAGATTTTGGAGAGGTGTAATGTTAAGGAGACTGTTAAAGATAAGGTGTGTAGGTCTACTCTAAGGTGGTTTGGCCATGTGGAGAGGATGGAGGAGGAGATTGTGAAGAAGGTTTATTTGGGTGGAGTCGTTGGTAAGAGGGGCAAGGGTAGGCCTAGGAAGACATGGTTGGACCAAAATTAAATTTTTCTCAGCCTCACTAAAATTTGCTGCATGTTTTGGCTTGTTCAGGCTCCTTGCTTTGGCCCGCCTTGGCCCAAAACCTGCCTGCCGGGATGGCGTCATGCACGACTACGTGCATGACTAAATAAGCTAATTTATGTTTTTAAGCGTATAAAACATATTCTCCAGCTGTGTAATATTATTTTAATGCATGTAAGAACAGTTATTTTAACCAGTTCATTAAGACCGGTGTGGAAGCCTGGCGCGACTGCCCGATAACAAGGAAAGGAAGGCCTGTACATAGGATGCCTCCTAGTAGGGTTGGTGCAACCCTCGGCCACCTAGGAGCGCTCTTACCTGTAGGGGGCCCCTACGTAGGAGCGGGTTCGTGCAACCGGCCCTTAGCATCACTTTTGTGATTCGAATTTGCCCCCTTCTACAGTCCCTGCAACACACATTATTGGCGGTTCGTGTGGCAGCAGTAGCGAATGCGCCCTCCCAAAAAATCAATACGTCCCGACCCGACTCCGTTCCAGACGCAGCCAGTGCCCCCAGTCACCACTCACCCTTCCGCCCCGATCAACCCTACTCCTTCCAAGTATTCTCCTTGGGGGTTAAGGATCGAAGAGCGTTTTTTTGTGTGTGTACCAACTGGTGGCACTTGTTGGGCTTGCCATGAAAACTGCACTTCGTCATGTTTCGGAAGTAGTGCAGGGTATTTGCCTAGTACTGGGACTGGACCAAATCCCACGCTCACAGTTGGCAACAATGTATTTCACAACACACACACTCGAACCACCCAGGATTAATATACAGAACTGCACCACATCACTGTTCAGGTCCCAGTCTTTTCTGCAACTGGCAAAATGACTCCCTCAGATACCAGCTAAGCTCAATATATTTTTCTGGCTACAATGTACACCTGAGCAGCACATGTGCTGCACAATAGTCCTTGCCTTTTCCTCCATTTATCAGTCGGCAGAACTCCCATTAACAGCATGGTGGGAAAGATCGCACATGGTCTTAATTTAACACAGGCTTTTGTCTGGCGGAGAGATGAGCTACCCACAGGTGGTCATGTTGCTGCATGAGGTTACAATGGGATGGTTGGATTTTTAAAATCGGAAACATGAAAAAATGGTCATGTAAAATTTTGTCAGGCATTAGACATACGTATAACCTGTATTTGAATGAATTGTGTCATTTAAAAAAAAAATACACGCACACATTTTGAGAAACAAAAAATCTTTACCTTTGACCTGTCATAGAAATTCACTCTGGCTTGCAGGCATGCTTAGGGAGTCTTTGAGGATGCAATCCACTTATTTGGCTCCACGTCGTGAAAGAATGGAAAAAATGTAGTGGTGGGCTTTATAAAGATGTAGTTGCTAAGATATCATTCGTCAAGTGCATCATGCTAACCTCTAGGTTTTCTTGTCTCACGTAGTTGCTCTGGGCCAGACCAATGTACTTTTTGCTGTTGTGGGTAAACAGTTGTTGTGGTTTTCACTCTTAAAAAATGACCTGTAGGCGGGAGATGAAGGGTATGTACAGTACACTGCTGGACATTAATTTTGTAGTACTGCTAGCGACATTTTCCAGCGACATTTTCCAATGTGGCAGAAGTGCACATGGAATTGATGGAGTGCGAACCGTGTGAGCAAGAAATGGTAGGGCTTGGGTGACGTCACCGGCTGGGAACCTAGATGGTGACTTCAACCAAGGCCTACCATTTCTTACTCACACAGTGCTCACACTGTTCGCACTCCATCAATTCTATGTGCACTTCTGCCTCATTGGAAAAGGTTGTAATGTCCAGCACTGTATATGTTAGTCTAAATAAGTATGTAGAAACTTGGTGAAAATTAGGATGACATCTTTACTTCAAGAGTGTGTAGTAGTTTAGTCTGTGGCACATTAACAATAATTATTGTTAATGTGCCACAGAGAGTTGTTAGGCTAGCTAGTTATCAAATTGAAAGTAAGAAACCACCCTGCAGATTTTTTGACAAATTGTCAAGATTTCTTTATACCTACCTCTGGGTCGAATTTTAAAATTTCGGTCCAGATGCAAAGTTTGCACTCCAGACTTTAATCTGGAGTGCAAATGGCTTGGAGTGCTTAATTTTTAATTGACTTACTGGGTATAGCCATGTTTAAAAGCAGAGCCAATTGGAGTGCAAATTTTGCACTCCAAGGCTCAGTTTGGTGTGCAGATGACAATTTTGGAGTGCACCTTTTCATCCCAATATTTCGACCCTTGCTATCCATTATGCTCATGCAGTGCTCATGCAACCTGGTGTTTCTGTTCTGAAGATGCTTGTACCCACAATTTTGAAGTTTTTAGTGTTGCCTAATGAAAATGGCAGTCTTACACATGCCTTTTGCCTTCCAGGAGGTTTGGTTGGAAAGGAGATGGGGGCAGAGGGCGATGAGATGGAAGGAGGAAGAGAATGGACACCACCTTCTGAATCTCCAACCCCTCCTTACCTGAGGTGGGCGAAGAGCTTGGGCATCTTACTAGATGATATGGACGGGGTGAAGTTGTTTCAGACGTTTCATGAAAAGGAGAATTTTGGACAAATACCACTGAATTTCTTATTTGCGTGCAAGGGTCTGAAAAAAACACCACCTGACAATGTGACCAGCACAGTGCGACTAATCTACAAGAGATTGATGATGCATCTCCCACCAAATAGCTTGAAAGAAAGCACACGCAAAGAAATATGCGCAAAGGTTGCTGCACAGGAGATGTTGACTGCAGACATCTTTGACGAAGCTGAAAAGGAAATAAATATTCTCATCAACAACGCAATTTATCCTAATTTTCTACGTTCGGAAGTATACTTGGGCCACATCCAGAGCTGTCAAAATGGGTCAGAACCATCAAAATCCAGTGACTCAAGCCATAACAGCAGTGACCTAGAGCTTCCTACTGGTGGTGGTCGGTTGCCAACCCTTCATGAAGATGCAGAATTAACGTCATTGTCTGCACCGCAGTCAGTGGCATTGACTCTTACCAGGGACACCCTGCTAGCTACTCAAGAAAGGCGAGCGTATCCTTGGTCAGGCGATGGCAGGCCTAGGGTGGATGCCTATGCTGGGTACGTGTCTTGTTTAGGAGTGTAAGGAAGCTTGGAATTTTTGTCAGAAAGCGAGGAGGGGAGGGGGGAATCCCTTCTGGGAAAATGGATTTTCCATGCAAATAGTGAAGAGACTTCTTGGCTTTTTATTGCTATTGTCAATATATGATTAACTTCTGTTTAATTCATTCTTAAAAATCTTATTGGGCACTATTCAGAGTCAGCAATGACAATTTTGTGCCGTGCACTGAACCACACGACTGCTGTTAGTGCAGTACACTGCGAAAATATGATGTGGGGTCGTCTGTTCAGTCTAGCATGGACTCAACATAAAAGTGAAATTTTACATTCACACTGCAGAGTACAAAGCTAGTTCATTTCACCTGGTCTGCCAATTAAGCAGATTTTAAAGACGTGTTACAGGTGAAAACAGATGAGGGACTTTCTTTGGGTAAAGCCAAACTTTCAATCAAATGAAAAAGTTGTTTTATGTAGTCGTACAAATTCAGGTTTCCCAAGAAATCCGTCATTTGCAATTTTTGTCACCTCGGAAAACCAGGGAAAAATCTTTTCGCCTTCTGGAACTAGTTTTATCAAAGGACAGATGCATTGTTATATGTGGTTATGGATTGAAAGGTCAGGATTTCATGATTAAGAGACATTACGCAGGAAAGGGTTACATTACGAAGGGGTTGTGTTCAAGGTGTATAGTTTTGCACCCCTTCTAGGTCAGTCGTTCTCCAGTTCTGTTGACTATGGCTCACTTGGAATGGCAAAGATCTTTGCTCCAGAACTTGCCTTTATAGATCTGCAAAATCAGCAAAGGATCCCCTTGTTGTCAAAACCTTGCTAATTTATGCTCCAGGTGATGGATTCATGATAGCAGGCATGGGTTAAAATTGCACCCCAGCTACAACAGAAAACTCATTATACTGGATTCGATGTAGCAGTTGTACTATGTGTGCTCCACATGCAGTAATTTACCTGATGGAAGGACTTTCATATATCACGGCTTATCAGACCATGAGAACCATTATTCTAGGTTACTTGCTCATCTGGAGAACATACCATTTAAACCTCTGTTAACAGGGAATGCAAGTCTTTTCTCGAACATTAGAACAGGAAATTATGTGTACTCCAGTAATGCTGCTCAGTGATTCTAGTTGCAAGTTGTCCAGGATGCCTACCTTTGCACTTTTGCAGAGATATAAAATAATATGTCAATCAAGTTAACAGCGCAAGTGGGACTCGATGATTCAAGGGAGGTGTATTTAGCATATCATGACTGTGATTGATATTTTCATGGAAGGAGCTGCTTATGAAGCTGAATTGAGCGTAGTGTTTCAATTGAAGTGTCCATTTCAGTTTGGGACATTTTTGGGACACTAAGTTGCATATTATGTAGCTGTTTTTTCTTGGTTACTTTTTGGGGCTATTGAATATGTTAGCTATTAATAACTGTTGAAAGGAAGAGCCTATTCAAGCCCTAGATTACAATAACTCTCCTAATTAAAGACAGTGACTTGTTTGGATTCCATTGGCATCTGAGATGAATAGTTGAACCCATTTTATCCAGACAGGCACGCCTTCAGTGGTTAAAAGTGATATGGTCATTGCACTTAATATCAGCAGCTTGCGTACAGGTAGCCAGCCCCCTGACACTTCTACCCCTCTTATGGAGACCCATGAGCTTATCAGCACACTCCCGTAGTGGGTGTTGCTGATTTGGTGCTCATGCCTCATCCTCTCACTAACGGGGATGGTGGTGGTCCTGGCAGACAATTACTGAAGTTGCGTCTAAAAGCACTTGCATGATATATCTTTTGCAAGAAGGTGAAGCATGAGCGCCATATGGGAAACACCCCCTGCAAGGGGTTGCACTGATAAGGGCACGCAATAAGAAGGGGAGTTTCCAGACCGGAGTATTCTAAGACCATGCAAGTAGTTCCCACTTTATGACGTTTCACATTAACAACTTTTTCAGAATTGCCTTTAAAAAGTGAAAAGGGAATACACAAATTCCAAGTAAAAAAGTCAAAAGTCATACATCGCTAAAATGCCTGAGTCCAAATGTGCAATAAGGGCTTCCTTTGGTTTTCCTGGTGCATTATAAATTAGTCTAATTTTACGACCCTGTTTTGCTGGAACTTCACCCCGTCGTAAAAAGGGGGCTACCTGTATTTGATAAGCCCTAAATGTAACAAAGTAACCGATTTACAATGAGCTGCTTAGTACAAAATAATTACTGACAGAAAAATACATTTTAAAATGGATCACATAGTATGTTAATCACACCTTACTGGAATCCCAGAGTGTTTTAAATGTGCTGTTTCCTTGAGAGAGAGAGAGATGGGCAGGTAGCAGGAGTTGAGCACTCAGCCCTGCTTTACAGTTTTATTCAATTACCCTGTGTCTTGCCTTTCTCATTTTAAATGGTTGTGTTAAGTTGTAGAAAATTTTTCTACTGGCATGCACCCTCCCCAACTTGCATGTGAAGAATATGTGGACATTGGCATTTTGTGTCTGGAGAGTAGTGTTTAGCAATAGTTTACATTTTATATTCATGTCCACCTTGGTCTCAAAATGCTTGTGTTGTATGAAACGCTACACTTAAGTTTCATTCACTTGTATTTCTTGATGGCCCAAGTTGTATGCCTTGTCGAGATTAATGGACTCTTTAAGTTGCCAATTGAGAAGTATAGTATAGTTATTTCTGCACCACTTATTATCACTTGTGTTTACTGGCTGTATCATTTGAGCTTTTGCCTGCTTTGTTTTGCATTCAGGCACTACTTGCATCATGGACGCCCTCCCAACCCCTATCACATGACTTACGCCCCCTATAACCCTGTTTCACGGCAAGATAGTGAGCTCCAGAGTTTGAGTTCGGAGGCACCAACAGAAGATGGGTCTCTGTAAGTACATGTTCCTTTTTTATCAAAGTGCATGTCCAGGGGTCAACTTGAAACAGTCTTGCCTCAGGCAATGCTTTGAATCAGCCCCCGGACACTCCTATACCTCATACATGGCTCCCCCTGTGACCTTAGCTCTACTCTCCCATCGAGGGGGTTTGCCACGGCCGGCACTGGGATCAGGAGCCAAGATAGGTGCGCCACCACTCCCGGGAATTATGAAGCACTAAGCTCGACTCCGATTGGCTGGGGTAGTATAGGAGGCCTTAACTGCTCCAGCCTATTGGTGTCGACCCATATGGTTCACAATTTCCCACTAGTGGTGGCGCCCCGAACTTGGCTCCTGATCCCATGGCCGCCCGTGGCAAACCCCTTCAGTGGGGGAGCATAGCTAAGCTCGTACAAAATAGCGGGAGGTGTCGGGGTGGCTGCTTTGAATATTCTTGATGTAAGCACGTTCTGTTTTGTTTTTGAGTCATGCTGGTCATGTAGTCTGGGTTGATTTGTAATTTCGCCAATGTTTCGTGTTAATTTAGATATGCTTGTGGGAAGTTACGCACGATGAGAAGGTTAAAAATCAACTTGTCGCCATTTCCCCCCACATGTATCACGGCTGCCATCTTGGGAAAATGACGGCCAAAAAACGGTTTTCAATAGTATCTTTTTAACCATTCATTTTATGGAACGATATTTTGAATGAAACTTAAGGAGAATTAAAAACCACATCGAAAAGTACCTAATCAATAATTTGATAACTAAACATTGAGCCACAAATGAGCGGACAATGTCCATTACTACCTTCGTTTGAATTAGCGTGGTAAGAATTGTTCAAAAATTGCGTGCTGCTGTAATTTTAACTATACTTTTGATCTGTTTGTGGGAAGTTGTTAAGGATGATAGGAACTTACAGGGGAGGAGAAGTGGCGCTGCGGTAACGTACGCGCCCACGGATGTAGGGGTCCCGGGTTCGATACCAAGCCCGGGCATCCCCCCCTTCATCTCGTGCAGAGTTGGGTCGTCTCTGGCTTCGTCTCGGGTGGGATTCCTTGAGACTAACCACCCGGGGGAGTGCACAAAATATACCAAGTGTAGACATTGCACATCCCCTCCTACTCTTCCCCCCTTCGCTCGCGGTACCCGGGCGTTACGGGAAAGGACTACTTGTAAAGCTTGTACATCTGAAGCATAATAAAGGTACCGTGCCAGATGCCCAAGAAGGGTGGTGCACTAACCCAATTATTATTATATATTATTATAGGAACTTACAGGGTGTGTAGGTCTACTCTAAGGTGGTTTGGCCATGTGGAGAGGATGAAGGAGGAGGAGATTGTGAAGAAGGTTTATTTGGGTGGAGTAGTTGGTAAGAGGGGCAAGGGTAGGCCTAGGAAGACATGGTTGGACCAGGTGGGTCAGTGTCTTAAGGGTGTTGCTAGTGTTAAGCCGAGACGTTCTTGTGTCAATAAGACCATGGACGTGGCTGAGGCTAGGGTTGTTTGTTTGGATAGGTGTAAATGGTGTAGGTTAATTAATGGGTAGAATATTCACGGGTTTGTGAGGAATGGCAGTGTCCATTGAATTTTTCCGAATGGCTATAGAATGTTTGCAGGTTGGTGGGAGGAGTTGGCGTCGGGAGGTTCATGCTTGGGCTCTGGGTGCTGTGCAGAACTACAAGTTTGGCGAATATCTCTTGCACAGTAATGCATAGGTTGACACCGGTAGTCATGCTTGCAAGGGTGTCTGCCTCTCTCTCTGTCCTGTACAGCGCTTGGAGTTCGGGTGTGGATTTCCGTATGCTGGTTCTTCTCGCTGTCCTGTGGGTGTTCTGGTCGTTTGGAGGAGAATATTATAGTCACTTGGAGGAATTTAACAGTTACTGATTCCTCTTCCGGGGGGGGGGTTTCTCAAGTACCGCGTTGCATAGTCATGTAATATTTATATTTAAAATATAATATTGAGAGTTTGTTGTCTGAGATGGGCAGGGGAGGGGGGGTTATATGGGTGGTTTATAGGGTGATTTTTACCATTTTTAATTTAGTTCATATTTTGGGTTAGCTTGTGGTTCCCGTCATCGCTGACTACCCCTTTATAGGGAAATGTGGTGGTGGTGGTGGTGTTATAGGAACTTACGAAATCAACTAGTCGCCATGATTTTCGCTACCTATTGCAGCCGCCATCTTGGAAATATGGCTGCAAAAACCGGCATTTTTTGGCTTTACTTTTTGAACAGTTAATAATATCATAAGATGACTCAAACATTGATAATGCAGTTTTCGATGCGGAATTCAATTCTCTTTTAAGTTTCATTCGAAATAGCTTTCCATAATATGAACAGTTAAAAAGGTAAAATTGAAAAGCCGTTTTTTGCTGCCATTTTCCCATGATTCCGTCCGTAATACGTGAGGGGGAAAATGGCAACAAGTTGATTTTTAACCTTCTCATCATGATTAACTTCCCACAAACAGATCAAAATTAACGGGAAATGTTAGCGAAGCGGATTTTTTGAACAAATCCGGCCGGACTAATGAGTGTGCTAGCTTAGTCTAGTGTAAGAATTATGTACAGACAGTGAAACACGACTTTGCTTGGCATGGGATGCCCGCCATTTGTCAATTCTTGAAGTCACTGGAAATACTGATTCAAAATTATTTTAAATTTCATCCCAAGGGAAGGAATGAAAGTTGCACAGCACTAGAAATTCACATGCAGCTCACATACAAGAAAGAAATGTTGCAATGCATTAATGCATAGCAAATGTTAGTTTATATATGGGAATTGCCTCATGTGTTCATATTTTCAGCAATGGAACATCAGGTAAACGTCATTGTAACAAAGGGCCGTGCAGGTTAGGACAGAAGGCATCTAAGACAAAGGGACCCCTAATTGCTGACCCAATGGCATCAGGCCCGTTCATTCCAAGAACGAGCAGGCTACCTGAGCAGCAGGTTGGTTGTTAAGCATTAGCGAAGCCTCTTCCTTCAGAATGTAACTGAATGTTGCATTTGCAGAAACGTCAGATGGAACCTGCAGAGTTTGTGAAAGAAGTGACTGAAAAACTATTAGCAGTGCAGCGAGATCGGGAGAGAAGTGAGAAGATAAACAGCGTTCTTGGGGTCTGTAAAATTGTCTGGAAGACTGCCATTTTACTTGTCCAAATTGGAGTTAAATGATATTGTCTTGCAGCCTGATGAAGAATCTGCTGTGGGAGAGTCATGTCCCATGTCAGTGCCCATGTCATTGCCCATGTCATTGCCCATGTCAGTGCCTCATAGTCAGCATTCTACAGAAGGGATGACTCGTCGTGTGTTGGCTGCAGTAATTAAGGACAAGTTACCTCAGGGTATCGTGGAAGATGACCAGGCAATATTAGGTGAGTCTCAAGTGAGAAGCCGGTAGGGCATCGTGGGAATGTCTCAACTCATCTAACATTTCTCTTATTAGACAAGCACGTGTCTCGGGTCTGGTCAGAAACACCTTCATGGTCTTCAGGGGGGCTCTCTCCGCGTCCACATTCGCCAGAGGGCATGCGGCGGCGATCACGTTGTCCCGCTGTATCCATACCGATGGGAAAGGTAGGTGTTTGTTATAGTAGGGAGCAAGAAACAGTGACAACAGAATTCTGGAATAAACTCTTTGACTTTTCCTTTATGACAGGGTGGCGGCGTATTTGGACCTGCCCACGCGCCACATGCCACCTCCTGCCATCCCATGGATACAGTTGGAGTATTCAATCCATATCAAGCTCGTACAGCTTACTCGCACCATCGGAGAAAAGAGAAGGTACAAAAGGTGATTCAAGTTATTTCCTGGTCTTAGGCCAATTGTTTAATGCAAATTGGAACTATTGTGAAGACAAATTTTTTTCAGGATGTGTATTCCATCTTTTCCTCCGATTCTGGGAATGTGCGCGACTTCCAGGATGGATCAGAGCAGTATTTCCACATCCCTAAATCAAAATCCATGCCTGACTATGGTGAAGTGCAGAATCAGGAGTTGTTTCCAAACTGTGCTGGTCAGTGGAGATTCTGAAATTTATCCTCATAATATATACAGTAGATGCCACATTCATTCCTGTTGTATGAATTAGGTTTTGATCCAAGTCGTCGGGTTGGAAGGGATGCAATGCGCAAGTCTGTGGCTAAGAAGGTTTGCAATGATCTCACGGACAGCGGAGTGAGTGTCATATCAGACACCCCACCCTCCGTCCCTTTTGCTGCCGATCAAAAGTATGTGTTTGTCTGTTAAATTTCTTGTGGGTGGATTCTCAAAGTATAACTCAATTCTTCTTTCTCAGGGTGCGCTCTTGGGTGATGGATGCCAAAAAATACAAACCTCAGCAGTACGTGGATATGGAGAAAGAGTCCTCAAAGCACCGTACTCGTTCAAGCAATGCAACATCACCTAGTACCTCCAGGTCAGTTGGAATTTGGACAAGACTTCAGATATTTTGTATTGTAATAGACCTCATGAAGCAAATTATAAAGTGTCATAATTAGAAAAGGAGCTGGTGGTGCAAGAGTCATGTAAAAATGCCATTTTTAGTAGTCATTGCTAACACCACTCATCATGTTGTAGGTCAAGTCGGAAACAAACATCTGCTTATTCTGCCAACTCACGTTCTAATTCTTTGGAAAGATGCAGCCTGGGAATGATAGGAGTTGTTGGAGATGGAGTTCCCAACCAACCAATGGCCACAGACATACTCATGCCTCGATTGCCCCAGCCCAACACTGAAACACAACTATTGGAAACACGTAGGAGGCTGGAAGAAGACGTGCTGGGGAAAGTTGTCAAGCCAAGGTACTTGGACTTAACTCTTTCGCCGCCGCTACTCCCCCCGCTTAACTCATGCATGACTTAATCGTATTTTAAAAATTCAATATCTCACCAAGGTGATGTGTTAGCCCCATGCCGCGTATATCATTCGAACCGCACTGAATCGCTGCTCCCGCCAGATTTACTGTGCCGCCCCCACAGTCTAGGCCGCTCATATCATAACAGCTATAACTACTAATACGCATCTACTCTGGGGTCGGAAAAAACGTAGTGTGAATTATACAGGATAAAAAAACCAATCTATGCAACATATTGCTTAGAACCCCATCTAACTAATTACTGAATTCCCAGAATTGTGCTAGACTTCATACAATCTCTCTCATTGCACGTATAACCTTTTCCAATATGGCCGCCAGAAGATGACGTCATACTAAAAAGTCCCACAAAGCACTTGAGCATGTGATTTTTCTGTTGAAATCTGCGTTTTTTTGCATGTGAATGTGCCGAAAACCGCGTTAATATATAATTAATAGATTTTTTTGCAAATGATTCTCAAAATGTTTGTCCGTGGAGCACGGACACGGCAATGAAAGAGATAACCAGTTGGTTAGCTAATTTGATAAACCAGATTCCAGTAGCATATAAATGCTTTCAAGGCATGGACGAGACATTGACACTCATGACCACTTGTTGCAGGACCTCCAGTTCAGTAAAGCCGCAGCACTTGGAAACTTCAAATCCCTCCACCTTGAAGAAGAGTCGTTGCAGCAGTGGTGCTACTTGCTCCCGAAGTTTGGCCCCTCCACACCCATCTTCTGGAGCAGCTGAAGCAGGTGACTGCACGGTGGTCATGTACAGCTTTTGTGATGAGGAAGTGCCATACCGCAGTCGCTTGCCAGGAAAGCCTGTCACGCTGCGACAATTTAAGGAGCTTCTTCCAAAGAAGGGGAACTATAGGTCAGTGACAAATTGCACTCAATCATGACCACAAGTTAATACAGTTGACAATCTCTTATCTGAAACCATTGGGGCCAGGCATTTTTCTGAATTCAGAATGATTATAAATTTTGGAATGATACAGGTTTATAATCATGAATGGTCCACGATCTTTTGTGATTTAATTAAGAAAAATACACGTCCTCAAACTCACTACGAACCATCAAATGTGATGTGGTTTCAATAGTTGAAGGACTTGTTTACATCAGTGGAAGAATCTAGCCTTGAAATAATGGAGGTTGAATCCCGGGTTCCCAAATCCTAGATCAGGGGTATTCAACTAGTTTATGACAAGGTCCAGTAATTGGCTTTCCTGGGCCATTGAACGTCGGGACGACAACCCCCCCCCCCAGGTAAAAATATCTAGATTTTATATGGTACTGTGCTGGACATATTAGCCGTCGCTGAATGTTTTTTTCCGGCGGTGGCGGGGTTACCTGGCAACCCTGTCCGGCGGGCCAATTCAAACATCAGCCCATGGAGAGCGCTTCCATTGTTGCCACTGTTTACAAATCGAGTGAGTGACGCGGACGACCCAGCACTCACTCGATTTGTAAACAGTGGCAACAATCGAAGCACTCTCCATGGGCTGATGTTTGAATTGGCCCGCCGGACGGGGTTGCCGAAAAAAAACATTCAGCGACGGCTAATTTGTCCAGCACTGTACAACAAGGTTCATATTCGAAAATAGAAACATGTGCAGCAAGGGTAGAAGGGGTGAACAAGCCGTAAAGGGTGGAATACGGCTTTTTTTTAGGGTTCAAGGTCCCACGAGCTTAGGTGAATGTGGGACATTTGAATGGGTGTGTATTTGATGAAATTGGTCGGCCCTTTTTCCAAAAAATCATGAATTAGTAATTTATCATGCTATTTCAAACCGTCCTGTATATTGTCGCGGTCCGGACAAAATTGCGTCGCGGTCCGCCAGTTGAATACTGCCGATAATGCTACACCAAGCTGGCCACAGGCGCTAGCATAGGGTGCATATGGGAAGATACACTAGCGCCTATGTGGGAAGGGCACAGCTTTTTCTATTGGGCTGGGATAGAAGTGTCTGGGGGCTGCTGTGGTGAGAGAATTGTTTACCAGCTGCAACCTGAGGTAGAACATTGAAAACATTTTTCTCATACACGTCAAGAGCAACATGTTTAGCCTTTTTTGGTGGCCCCTCCTCCAATAAGTGATTAGCAAAAGAGTTAATTGTGTTCATCCCTTGTAGGTTCTTTTTCAAGACTCCTTGTGATGAAGTGGATGAGAAAGTGATTCAAGAGGAAGTGCATGAAGACAATGACATTCTTCCTCTTCTGGATGGTAAAGTGTTTGCAGTGGTGAAACCAGCGGAGTGAAGTAAGTACTTCTCAAGGCAGGCGAAGCAGGGATGTTAGCCGGGTTCTTTGTGCAGTTGTCTACCTCCCTCCCATTCCCCCCACTTGCCCCCCCACCCTTTGCCATTATTTCAAATACACACACACACATACACACACACATGTACTCTCTGACACAAGTTCCGATCCATTTGCACCCAGAGAATCCGGTGAAATGAAACAAGTACCTCAACAGACATGTGTGCCTGTCAGTGCATGGGTTTCTCGCTTTGTTGTGACTGGTCAAACTGCCAGAGTGATGAACAAGACTGCTAAATTTTAGTGTGGTTTAGTGCCTTTTTGACTCAAGTTGTTTCCTACGTTGGTGAGAAATGCAAAGCCACTTGTGTAGTTGAACTTTTTAATTTGTACATAATTTGCATATTGATTTTATAAGAGCTGGTGGAGTTCCAAAAAGACACGACTCATAATTATGACTGATTGTAATCACAGCTTCTGACAGCCTGGTTTCACTGCATGCATACCATGTGGAAAACATGCAGAGTGGAGGAAGACCAACAGGTGTTTTGTACCCTGAGGTGGGTACTTGTATTTAGAACAGTGCCCACCTTGTGGCCTAAAGGGCAGCTAACAGACCTTCCTAGCCTCTACCCTTGTTTCCCTCTTATTTATAGACCTCCCATCGCAGATTTAACCCTCTTTGTTGTTGGTGTTTTTGCTGCTATTATTTTTAAGTATTATTATTATTATTATTATTATTATTATTATTATTATTATTATTATTATTGTCATGGTAATTTGACTTCCAGTTAACTCCCAATGATATTTGACATTGTTGTAAAGCAAATCGACAATTCTGGACAAGTCATCGTGCAGTGCATTGCAGCTGTTAGTCTGTTCTTGTGCAGATTATTGAAGGACAGTGTGCCATGTTCTGCTCAAATATTGGGGAAACACATGATCCCAACCCTAATGGATTGCAGAAGTCAGTGCTATCTTGGTCAGGCTTGTACTCGGCAGGTTCATTCACACAGGAATTGTGGGTATTGGAAAAGGTGTAAGGTGCATTCACAGATGATTTGATGCTTTTTCAAACTGGAATTCTCAACCGTGTCTGCTACTTCAACACAGTATCAGCAATATTGTTAAGTAAAATTCTACAGGTCATTTACATAGGGCTTCTGAGAACTACTAGCCATAATTGTTACATATTAGTAACAAGAAAATGATCGCAGGGTGCTGGTTCCACAGTTATCTGATTATGAGGTAGTAGGTAAGTATTAGTGCAACAGACGTGACAAGAAATATGTACTATTCCAACATTTCAAGGATATACTAGGATATTGGGACACTTATTTTGATTTTTGCACTAGCAAGGAGAGGTTAAGTGATTTGTATGAACCTTGCCCAGTAGGTGAAGAAGGTGGCCAGAAATCACTTGTGAAATTGAAGAGTCATTTTGGGCCAGCTAAGGTTAGAAGGGAGAGCCAGTTGGTGGGTTCTGGTTCATCATCCAAAGGTCTTGAGGTGCACTCACATTCCTCTCTCTCTCTCTCTCTCTCTCTCNCCCCCCCCCCCCCCATTACACATCTGTTGCTGCAGATAAATTCATCAGATATTTGTGACATTATCTTGTTATCTGATGAAATTAAATTGTTTCTGATTTCCCAATGTTTTCTGAATGACATTGCAGTTTTCCATAGGCTCATTAATTGAACATAGAGCAATATAGTATTGGGGACTTGGATCTCTAGATCTTGACTTTGTCAATCAGAATGGACCTTAAACCTTGCTAGTACCCTTTGAGGTGCCATGCTAATGTGAGTTCTTGTAACTTAAAACTGAAGAGATTAAGTTGGGGCTCAGATCTGTCAATTCTTCAGTATCTCACCACCACCCTCACAACTAAGCTTTGTGGCCATCCCACGTCACCTCATTCTCAGTCAAATATTTGCAGTTATCTGGAATACCCATCTTTTTAGTGTGGTTTGCACATATGATTATTTATGAATTAGAGTGCACGGGCGATGTTTGCATTCCAAGGAAAGTGAACGTCACGAACAGGGCCTGGACGTGACCTTTTTCTACACTGATTTTGTAGATAGAGCTTTTTTCCTTGGGATGGCAGATGTGCAAGGGAATATCAACTTGCTTAAGGCTGGTTGCATTATTGATGGTAATCTAGAACAAGTGTTTATACCATGTTATTCATATAGGATTAACCCTAATAAGACGGGTGGTTTTTTGCGTTTTTGCAAGTATCTGCAAAAAATTCGCCTGCTTTGGCACTTGGGGGATGAGACTTGAAAACACTAGTGAATAAGATCGTCTAGTGTCCAGGCATGATCCTGAGGCCATCTATGTGACCCTCCTCTCATGCCATACGGAGGGATAAAGTCTTAAATGCGCAAACAAGGTGGCGCAGGGGTATGTTTTGCACCTACTCCAATTTTTTGTCACTCTGCCTGCTTGACAAAAAATTATCGGTATGTAGTTTTTGCACCGCTGAACGAAGCAGTACATAAACACATGGCATGAATTATGTCGCAGGCCTGCGAGGCGAGCTATATTAATCAACACACAACCCCTCACATGTGTAAACAACCTTTGCGCCACAGCTATTCGAAACTCCCGCGGAGCATGCACCCGTACATCCACATGGAGGCCGGCGATGAAGTGTGCAGATGCCCGCCAGCCAGTAATTAGCATTTATGAACATTATTTATTTATTTTAAAACTATTGAATCATCTTTTGCACTAATTTTCGGGTGCAATCTCTTGAGGAGGTTTGGAGGTAACTATGTATGCCAAAAATTTGCCGGTCAAGGTCGGATTTTAAAAAAAAAGGTTTTTCTCAGCAGCCGCAAAAAGATGGTTTCATTCAAGTTAATCTGGTTAATCCGGTTTATTTATGCACGATTTTGTAGTCCAAAACTCGCGATTTTTCACGCGAGAGAAAATTTAAAAAGCCACACAGAAACCATGTTACATTAAAGCCACCGTCACAGCATATGTGACGACCATCTTATTAGGGTAAATAATAACTTGTTATGCATTTACTATCAGTCAGCACAGCCAGGCCTTAGACATGACTGTACACTAATGCAAGAAAGAGCCATTCCAGCAGTGCCTAATGTTATACGTTATGGTAACCATAATTGAAGACTTCGGGGGAGGAATGATCATGGTCCACTTTTTGTCAAAAAAAGAGTTACATATCTCAGTTTTACTAGAGTAGAATATGACGGTTTGTTTGTGGTTGTGAGGTAATGATCATAGGTCACTATGGAAGGCCCTGAAAGTGGGATTTACGATAGAACCTTATGGGCCTTAGAAATTTGAAATTTAAGTATCTCAGTTTCACCTGAGGCGGACCTTGATTGTTCTTCCCCCGAGGTCTTCCAATTATATCACAACTGTAAGTGACATGCAACACTGGAGATTCCTTGATACCTCATTTGGTGATGAATTCCTTCTTTTGCTAATAATATAGGTTGAAATGTGATAATAGATAATGAAAGCTAACACAACTGGCTGTCCTTTAAATATTGGTTTCATATTTAGGTGCACTGGAATTTTCATGACAATAAGGCAGTAGTCAAAACCAGAGGCTTTCAACTACTACTACTACTACTACTACTACTACTACTACTACTACTACTACTACTACTACTGTACTACCTTTCATAATACAGTGAAACCTTGATTCATCATTCCGGGATGTACTGTTTTCACTGATCCGTTGTTCAATTCCTATGATCCTGACGAAAACCATGAATTGAGGTTTAACTGTACTATGCTCCTCTAATTACCAAAACGTGGCTTTTTAAATACTGTGAAAGTAGCATATGATTCAAAATAAAATATCCTTGCACTTGGGGTTTTCAAGGGAGAAGTGGCTAATAGCGGTGAGAGAGACTGCAATGTGTTTTGAAGAATTGTTGACGTAACTGTTTGCCATCTATTATGAAATTTTGGAGCTCACATATGAGTCGAGGTTTTCTTACCCAACTTTAGAATGGAAATAATTGTGGGCAACGTGGAATGTCTGTCTCTGGCCTGAGTTTATTTCATCAACTCTATTCTTTTCCTCTCCACCATTGCTATGCAGAAAGGCACATTACTAGTGTGCTAGTAGGAAAGGGTGGCCGTTGATATTTCAATGTTGCCATTTTTTTCAATGAAGTAGTCCATGAGTCATGACACATGACCCATTTACATCAGTACTCCTACTCATGAGCATGTGGTTTGTAAGGTCATAGTACAGTAAAACTTCTATAAGTCGAATCTCCATGGGACCGGAAAAAAACTTCGAGTTATAGAAGATTCGAGTTAGAGAAGTTTGGATTTTTTTAAAGCACATAACTCTATAAGGAAGCCTACCTTTATATCCAGCGACGAAAGGTCTTCAAAATTTAAAAATAACTGTCACTATCACAGTAAACAATGTTCCTCGTTGTTTTGTTGTAAAAAAAAAATCTCCGTTATGGACATTAGCCTATACTCTTAGATTCAAGGATCCAATTGTCACAATCGAGTCAAACACTTCTTTCGGTACGTCTGGTCGACGGAGATGAGGAAATTGAGCCTTTCTGTACATGTGGCCTACTCTCGACCCTTCTGCTGGGAAATGAGACAATTTTCTGTACTCGCCAACATGAACTTGGACTTGGGGAGACTGAAAATGCATTGATATCCCATCGTAAGGCCCTGCCTGCACTTCGAGTTATGGAGAACTTCGAGTTATAGAAATTCGAGTTAGGGAAGTTTATTTCCTATTCTTTTACATTGGGACCAACCAAGATCATCATTTTCTTCGACTTATAGAGAACTTCCACTTAGGGAAGTTCGACTTATAGAAGTTTTACTGTAGCTATTTTATCGTATTATAATGGAAATAATGCAGAACCTTGCCCAGGTTGTGACTGATATTTTTGGTGTAACTTGTGCCAAATGTCTGAATTTTTCAAAAAGTGCATCAGGGTATTTCCCTAGGAAAACTATTTTTTCATGTTCCAGTTGTCATAGAAGATGATGGCAAAGTAGGATCATGATAATGTTAATATGAAGGTATGGCGCCATGCTCACAGCGAGTTTCATAGCACAATTTAGTCAAAACAAGTATGTTGGATTTTTCCTATGATGTTAGAAAATATGAGTCGTCGAATATTTTTTTTTGTCTGTGAAATGTTGCCATTTTGTCAGGGGAGACGGAACATTTCGCACAAGTTTTTGACTTGTATGTGAGGAAATTCAGTACATGCCTACTAGTTGTACCTCATGAAATAATATGAATGTCATTTACAGTCTCATATTTTGAATATGTGTAACTAAGCATTTGATTTATTGGGAGTTGGTTGTATCAATTCAAATTAAAGAGAGAGGGTCGAATTTTCATCTCACTTAGCAGTAACTAGCAGTGGGACGAAAATTCCACCTAAAGTCTCTTGCCATGTCCAATACATATTAGGAATACCAATGCATAATTGGAGGTTGTTCCTAATTTGTGTTCATACAGTCAGCCCTGAGAAAATAGCATAAGTGAATTATTGCTTCAACCAGAGAATTATCCTAACGTTACAGTGAGCAACAATGACTCATGAATGTCAACAATGGAACTACGAAAAGGCTTATGACACTGATACTATTCTCTGGCTGAATGAACAGTACATTTAAGGCCAAGGGCACCTGCAAGCAGGAAATAGGTAGCCAGTGTATGTTGAACATCCACCTGACTGTCTCTCAATCAGTTAGTTTTTCAACACAAACTGTCTGGACCAGCCCCCGGACACTTATACTACATTCTGCCTGCCGAGGAGTTTTGCAGTGGGTGCTCACCTGAGAGCGCCATGAGACATTTCCCGGAGCAGTTATGTGGCGACCCTACCGGACTAGGCTGAACTTGATAGGTACAAAAGGGAAGCGCTACATTGGGGGACCCAACATGGGCGCCGGCGGCCATGTTGGGCCCACATGTAGCGCTTCCCTTTTGTACCTATAAAGTTCAGCCTAGTCCGGTAGGGTCGCCACGTGATAGCTGCGGGAAATGTCTCGTGGCGCTCTCAGGTGAGCACCTGCTGCAAAACCCCTCGGCAGGGGGTGGGTGGGAGTGACCTAACCTGAGTCTTCTATAACCATGGTCTGGACCTCACTGCTTTGAGATGCCATGTATTCAGGTAATACAGCCATACTGCCTTTTTAATGGGAATTTGTTGGTAGCAGCCAGTTCTAATTCTTAAAAATGAAGAACAATACATTATTTTCCAAGTATGCAAAGGATCTCTTGAGGTTGCCATAATTATATGATTTGGAATGCATTTACACTTTTTCTCATTTCCCCACGTGAATGTACCTGCAGAGATGATTCAAAGAGCAGCTAAAACAAGCATAATATGCAAGCAATGGTTGTTGCATTTACAAAAATAGTGCAAGGTAATACAATCCTATTAGTGGATGTCTTTTCGCCTGCCCCTGTTACTCCCTTCACGTATAGGGTGCTCCAAATGTGATGCAGCCTGGTGAAAATTTTTGTATATAGTTTCTCCATTAGCAGAAGTTTGAAAGTCACGTTTTGACAAAAGGTACTGCCCGAGAGAGAACATAACTTGGGTAATTACTCCAGTATAATTCTGAAGTCACTCCACACATTTGACAATAATATATGTAATGGGTGCAACAAGGCACATAATTCACTGTGAGATAGTGCCATGTTCAAGAAAGTTTTAAACGCCATGTGGGCATTGGGTTATTGAACTGAAAGTAGATTTACTCAAGTACCAACATTACTCTTCAAGTAACTTCCACTTTAAGATACAATGCAAAATTGGTTAGAATGACAATTTACTCCCAAGTTATTAATTGATAGTAATGAGGGTTTTGTCTGCATGCTGAAAGAAAACTGATAGTCTGTGTGTGGTCTCNCCCCCCCCCCCCCCCCCCCCCTCCTTTTGTTTCTTTTCCTTTCTTTTTTTTGACCTGAATGATGAATGAATACCATATGAAGGTGATTAAGTAGTCCATGGCTTGCATTTTGTTTGAAATACCCTGAACAAGGGGTGAGGGCTTCCAGATTGGTAAACCCAAGTTGATGCCCTCCATGTTCCTTTGAGGGTACTAAACTTGTTCTAAGTGCCATCTCCAACATAGTGTGTTGACAACTAGTGATCACAACTGTCTAGAGGCTTTTGAGCAATGTCATGCCCCCTCCCTGTTCCTGCCACTATTTGAAATCCTATCATCATGCTGGTTTTCCAATATACTCTGCAGGCATGCCTGTCCTCTGCAGCTGTTGCATTGAAAGATATGAAAACCTTATTTTAAAGATGATCAGAAACGAGCGTCACATTGTGCCAGAATGGTTGACGTTTGAGAAGCATTTCACTTGGAACACTGCATCAGATGTATGTGGGTGATTTGTCCGCCTGCCAGTCCTTGAGCCCTCACACAAATTCTGCTTCCTTTTGTAGTCAAATCACACACCAAGTTGAACTTACAATAGATTATCCTGTTTTTAAGGACGTATATCACTGCCATAGTTCAGTAAGAGAGCCAGGGCAGAAAACTTGTTTGACAGCCGACTTGCTGCGGTGACACTTTCATGTTTTGCAGAAAGGTACAAGAGAAGTACTATCAGCACAATATTATTCCGGTCACTTGACGTGCTTTTCTTATGGGAGTGTGTCCGTGATAATATTATGGCCATAGTACGTTGTTTCCCCAGGTATGGAATCACAGTTGATAGTTGCAAGTGACATGGTGTGCAGCTGAAGGAGTATGATGGCACTGTCTGGTAGTTGAGTGAAATGAGTGAATCCCCTCCCCCCCTCCCCCCTTTGTCCTTCACCTCCACCCTTGCTCTTTCTGCTTTCTTTCCCGTGACCATTTGTGGTTAGTGGCTACTGGCGTTGTACAAAAAATAGAACAACATATGGATCTTGTACAGACATTTTCACTTGATGCTCTGAGAAATAAAAACTATATTTGCATCTTTTAAAAATGAGAGATGCGCCATTTGCATTGCATACAATTTTCTCACATTGTACAGCTGGTTTTATGCAGAATCTGCGGCTCAATTGTTCCAGGTGATGAGTGAATTGGAAGCGTCCGGAGGTCCCCCAGCAGCTGAAGGCCTTTGTATTACGGGTTTTATGTCACTGCCCACCTTGCTCCGTGTCTTTATTGACTTGGCACCAGTGCACAGCAAAAGGAATCGCTCTCAAATGTGATCAGAATTTTTAAATTGACATGTAACAATGATATCTTTTGAATACTTAAATAAAAGCCAAACTGTGAGGTTTTTTAAAAAATTTACTGAATTCCTTGTACCTTGCCTTGTAGGAGTCAGCTTGGATGGATATCAGTGGAAATCTTGTGAACACACTTTTCCCCCTATTCTCCAGCGTTATTTACAGTTTTACACCATTCGGCCTTTTCAGTGGTGTATGGCTTCTACCTACTCATTTGCAATACTGCGTTCCAGAGCCTCACATCCCTGCTTGGAGGGTTAAATCTGAACCTCATGTGCGCTCCCCTATTCACTTTGCTTACACGCTATGATTTGGTGTATGCATTCTGTGATCATTAAAGTAGTTTTGATGTGACAAGTCTTTAAAATTGGTGTATATATGGGGCCATTTGTAAAGGGGGGCGAATAGGCCGAGTCGGACATGGTGTAGGTGCCGCTGAAATCCTATCACCTTTCGGCTAGAGTCGCTAGACCTTGCACTCTGTTATGATGAAGCTGTGCGATAAGATCTTCCAGGAGCCAGTCTGACCACCATATGTCACTATTTGACCATTTGACTGCTCCAGTGTACAGGACACTTATACAGGCAGTGTCGCAGTGAATACTCCCCTTGGGCGAAAGAAAACAAGGAACCGGTTAAGACACGAGAACCGCTTTCGCAGAACCTGTAGCATCTTCAAAAAAGGCATATTGTTCCGCTTCTACTACCGCTCCCATGTTCGCAAAGCGCTTCCGGTTCCCGGATGCCAAGGGTACCGAGAAATACCGGAAGCGGTTCTTTTTTCCATCCCTGGTTGTGCGGTACTGTTTTCACATGCTGTCATGCCCTTCAATGTGTCCAGTTGTAAATTATCAATCTGGTATTGTAGGATACCTGTACAAGTGTACAGGGTGATCCAAAATATTTGTCCTGGCTGTTTGTTGATGCTAAGCTGGTTATTTAGCAGTTGCTTTGGGCAGTTATCAAAAGTATTAGCTTCTAACATTACACCAGACCGTGCACCAGACTGATTCATCCATTCATTAACTGTAAAGTATTTCCAATTAGGCAATTAGTAATGGTCCATCAGAACAATTAGCATCCCATGTCTTCTGGACCTGACGAAGGTTTACGCATTTGTTTATGCTGGATTGTTACATATCCAATGTGTGTCAATTTCAAGACGGCACAGTGCAAATAATGCCTATGTGCATCATGATTGGCTTCCCACATACTGGATAAATTCAAAGCAAAAGGATAACAGTTATGGAGAGTGGAGTTGGGCCCAGACTAGTCATGGATTTGCAATTATTGGGTGGAATTTTTGTGGTACTTCTAAGTTAAAAGTAACTAGTAGTACGATGAAAATTCCACACAGTGACTAATGCAAGGGTGGGCAAACCTTTTTCTCCGTGGTCTACGCGTAGAGATTTTTTTTTAAATGACGGGCCACATCTAACAAAAGAAATTTCAACTTATAAAAACGTTTACAATTATATATCCATCGGTTTAAATGAACGTCCATTAATTGCATAAATTGTCATTAATTCTCAGAAAATCGATAAAATTAGCTAAATAGATCAATGAAAATGGCCTCTATAAATAAAAAACTCTTTTTGCAAATTTAAAATAATTAAAAAGAAAGGCACAGGCATACAATTTTGCAATTTTAGTTTTTCAACATTTTCAGGAATATAGACATTTTTGCGCGGGCCTGCACAAATTGCTTTCGCAGGCCGTAGTTTGCCCACCACTGCTCTAATGTCAGTTCCAACATCAGAATGGTCGGTTATAGCAAGTTGGTGATGAAATTACCTGTAAAATAGTCAGTTCTGCCCATAAGGGTGTCAAAGATCACTTGGAATTATGTCGGTGAAAGTGATGCAAGTACCCCATTTGCTTTGATCACACACATTATTGTGACAGTGAGACCATCAACTGGAATATCCAAGAGCAACAATATAGGTAAGGGAAACGCATCATGAATCGTGGTGCAGTATCTCCTTTGGATGCTAGACAAAGTCAAAGGTTCAGTTTTTCACCATACTGCTAGTAAGTATCACTGTCAACAACATGAGCCGGCCTTGGTGGACTAGTGGTTAGCGCGCTCTCCTCTGGTCCCAAGGTTGTGGGTTCGAACCCGGCCGAGGTTGGTGACTTTCCTCCGGGTGGTAGAAAAGTGAGAGTGCGCCTTCCTTCGGAGGGGAAGTAAAGCCTATCGACAGTATCTTAAGCAAATGACCAGTGAAGCTTGTGTATGTGTAGTATGATCATGTTAAATGTTGCCCCACATGCTGATCTACACTGGACATAAATATGTCGATTACAATTATTGAAGGGTTTGGTGCAAAAACCGGTAGAGGTAGAGGCACAAAATAAAATATGAACAATTATTGTTCATATTTTATTTTGTGCCTCTACCTTTTAAGCTTGTTTTGTGGTCTGTCATTATTACTTGTCAATTCTATTCTTGTCACTGTGATGTGGTGGCCTCTACCACATGCCAGAAGGTGCCCAAGATGGAAAAAATGCTTCAAATCGAAATGTGCAAAAAGCAACTTTAGAAATTGACCAACACATATTAACTGCATTACTTGCTTACCAGTATCTTTTATTTGCATTCATGCATCTTGAATTATAGGAAGGTGTAGGCCTACTCATATATAACTAAGGAACTACCTGTATTTTTCCTCAATTGATGATAAGCTGGGTGTTTCCTTACCTGTCCTACTCTATGAAATATGACCACCTTAGACTAATTCTGATTGATTCATAGGTCATTTTAATTCTGATATAGCTCAAGTGAATTTAACAGCTTTTATAAATACAGGGTATTTATTACTAATATGGCCAATGGCATATTCCTTGGGCCAAAACAAGTTGAAAATGTAGGGGGGAGAAATGTCGAGGGACCGACTGGTAACAAGGAATCAACCAGCAGTGGCGGAACTTCAAATTCTGGGCCCCCCTGCAAGAAGTTGTTGTGGACCCCCCCCCNTAATAATAATAATAATAATAATAATAATAAATTAATAAATAAGAGAAATCGATGAATTTCAGGACAGTTTCTTTTTAATGGTACGCGTGTACTAGCTAGTAAATGACAGAAGTTCAATGCATTCAATATCTTCAATAAGTTCCATACAATTATTTTTCCAACAATACGAAAAAAATATTTAATGCTTCTTTCGTCTTTTAGCACAGCGGTTCTCAAACTGTGGGGCGCGAAGGGGTGATGGTAGGGGGGCGTGGGGCGAATCAAAAAATTATGTGACTCGAAACATGACAAAAGTCGCACTGCTCAGGGCTTATTGTAGCGTGCAGTTCTACACAATTCGTGCAGTACTAAAAGCCAAATGTGCAGTTCTGAATAAGGATTTGTGCAGTCAGATAATAGCAGACAAGTCTGTTACATCTGCATTCAACTGCACTTGCACATTGGCACTCCTGGAAACATGAAGGGGCCGATCTTTCTACTTGCTTATATCCGATGTGCTTACAGAGTTACAGTATAGGAGGATTCCACTGTACTTGTCAGTTATTACATTCACCTAAGATTGTGTGACCTTGAACAAAAAAAAATCGCCTATGGCGGGCTTATTCGTTTGGGGGAGGGGGCGCGAAATCAGAAATTACTTTCTCAGGGGGGCCGATGTGGCAAAGTTTGAGAACCGCTGCTTTAGCATTAGCAAAGTCGTTGATAACTTCATCAATGTTCAGTGCCTTAGCCTGGGCTCTTTCAATGCTAAGTAAAAAATGCAAGCCCACGTAGTCTGTCCTCCTTCATAGAATTGCGAAGGTAAGTTTTTATTATTTTAATTTTTTTTTCTTCACTCGTGTTTGGGCCCCCCCTTGCTTCGGGCCCCCCTGCGGCTGCAACCACTGCACCCCCCTAGTTCCGCCACTGTCAACCAGTAACATTGGCCTACCCCTAGTCATAGGCGGCAACACACATGATGCCTCTTTGTAGGAAGATCTCCTGGCAGATGTACTCGCATGCCTTACGGAGGTTATCTTGCAAAATACCATCAGTCATGATTATCATGCTCATATCCTGCTCCCTAGGAAACCACCGTAAGATGCAGGAGTCCATCTGCCAGGCGATCTTCCTACAAAGAGGCATTGCGTGTGTTGCTGCCAGCGCCTGATTTACCCCCCCAGCCTGATGCTTAAAAATGCAAAAGATTTTATTGTGCTCTCTCCTTCATTTAATGTTATTGTATTTTAAAATAATATATTGAAAGTAATGGCCCCTTCGGCAATTACCTTTTCTGCCTGTAGTGGTAAATCAAGCTCTCAAAAATTCGATTTTCTTTGTGATCTCACCTTAATTTCCTATTATTGTATTTGAGAAATATTATTTATTGCAATTCGCGGCCACCCCTAGGCCAGTGCCTACTGTGCCTAATGGGAAATCCTCCGCTGGTTCCTGCCTGTGTATAGGGGTAGGCCAATATTTCTGGTCGTCTACCTTGTTACTAGTTGGTCCCTCGACATTTCTCCCCCCTACATTTTCGACTTGTTTTGGCCCAAGGAATATGCTGACAGCCGTTGGCCATACTCGTAAGAAATACCCTGCACAAAGGCTATCATAGCTGATAATGTTAGATACAGGGTGATTGATTAGGTAGTTGACCCAGGTAATGTGTGTAGTTTTGCAAGTAATATAGTGTACAGAAACAGATTTCACGTCAAATCGTACCTTCAACATTTCCATCACTGGAATGTGTTGTGTCACTTGGCTAATGGGTCATCGTTGGTTAATGCACATGGCCATCTCATCACTTGATGTGCCATGCTTCTCTCAGGCAGTAGTGCTGTACTCTTTCCCTGTGAAAGCAATATGACTTACACTGTTTCTGACCAAGTGTTCCTTGTGAAAACATATTGATGACGAAATCACTAAGATCTGCCAATGTCAGTTTGTTGTGCAATTTGGTGGCTGGCTCCCTAGCAAGCATGGAAATTAGTGAAGAAATTTGAAGCATCACAGATTTGAATTTCACATTTCTTCATGCTAGGGGGCTGGCTGCCAAACTGCTCAACAAACTCATGATGGCAGATCTTAAATGATTTTGTAGTTCAATGGTGTTTTCACAAGGAACACACACTCAGTAACCATGTAAGTCATACTTCTGGAAAAGAGTACGGCACTACTCAGAACGGATTTCTAGGTTCAATAGTTAAGCATTTAGGGGGAGGTGTGGTGGCCGAGATGGTAACGTCTTGGCTTGCTGAGTGAAAGGTCCCAGGTTCGATCCCCGCCTGGGAGCTACCTTTCGCCTGTGTCGGGAGGGTCTCTGACCTGCACCAAGGAGGTGTCTGGCAACCTAACATCCTGGGGAACAGCACATGGCCCAAAGGTTTCATGACATTGCACCTGCACAAGTGTCCCCTCCCCAACATTCCCAATCCTTTCCCAATGTCCCCGTTTCCTTGCACCGGAGATTGAAGATAAAAATATATACAGGGTGTCCCTAAATGATTGTCAACATTTGAAAGTTGCTTAATTTCTATTAGTTGCGGTGTGCAATGACAAGACACACACAGAACGAAAGAGCACATTTTGAAGTTTTTATTGCACACAGAAAAGTTGGTTCCGCACTTTGCCGCGAGGCTCACAGGGGCACTCCACAAAATGGTGTCTCCCGAACAGAAAGCGTTCTGTGTCCTGCAGTTTGTTGTTCAGCAGGCCTTCTGGCAACAGTACGGAGTACGTAACGTCCCTCCCTACAATAATTCAACGGTGGTTCCAGAAGTTTCAGATGACGGGATGCCTTTGCAAGGGCAAGGATCAGTGGATCGGACATGCTGGTCAGCATGATCTGGTTTTTCTCCAGTGGCCGCCAAGGTCTCCCGACCTCACCCCATGTGACTTTTTCCTCTGGGGGCATATGTAAAGGACCAGGTCTTCGTACCACGGCTACCTACCAGCCTCTGAGTTGAAACGCAGGATTGTTGCTGCTGTGGAATCAATCACACCATGCTGACCATGAGAATTGGACTATCATGCCGTGTGACGAAAGGTGCTCATATTGAGCACTTGTAGTGTGTGCAATAAAAACTTCCAAATGTGCTCTTTCGTTCTATGTCTGTCTTGTCATTGCACACCGCAACTAATAGAAATTAAGCAACTTTCAAAAGTTGACAACCATTTAGGAACAACAAAACCCGAGCGATGCACCAATGCCGCAGACGACCGAGTTCCACCAGTCTCTATAACTAGTGGGCCTCCTGCCCGGGTTGCTTCAATTCTGCAGGACAATAATTAGACAAAATAATAACAACAATAATAACAATAATAAATATAATATACAATGTATATTATATAAATATATACAATGTATATTATATAAATACATAAATAAATATTATATATACAGATATGCTGGCCAGGGTGTGCAGAGAATTGGACTATGGTCTTGATGTGTGTCGTGTGACGAAAGGTGCTCATATTGAGCACTTGTAGTGTGTGCAATAAAAACTTCAAAATGTGCTCTTTCGTTCTATGTCTGCCTTGTCATTGCACACCGCAACTAATAGAAATTAAGCAACTTTCAAAAATTGACAATCATTTAGGGACACCCTGTATGTAGAAAACTGATGGTGGTGTGCCACCCCCCTATAGATCCCGTAAGGGACATCACAGGGTAAACTTTAAAATAATAATTTAAAAAAGGTTAAGCATTTAGATCCTGAAAACAGTTCAAAGGTGCTTAAATAGGCACTAAAAATCAAGCAGGTGCTAATTTATTTTTAGTCCCATGCAAAAACCATGACAGCCTACTCTTGGCCATGTAATTTTGCAACACAATAACAAATTAGCAGTTGTTCCATATTTTAGCGTTTTTAACAATTATTTGTCGGCGATGCCTGTGACACAGTACAACTTTATACACTGAAAATGACCTTTCGACGTCAACTGGATCATTCTTGAAAAGTTAAATGTCTTGTACAGCCAGTTCATCCGGCATGTCTATAGGCTACAGCTTCTTCACTATTCACAGGTTGAAGCGGGAGGGATGACTTGAATGGGAAACACATAAAAACCGCTGAAAATATTACGAAAAGGCGTAAATAGGTGAAAATAGACATAAATAGGTGAAAATGGGCGCTAATAGGCCATTTAGGACCCAACGTCCGAAATTGGAAATTTTAGGTTTGATAAAACTACGATTTTTGAGGTCCTTGTGGTATGAAATGGATAGATATTTAGGTTCCAGTGTTCTGCCTACAAAAGAAAGAGTAGGTAAAAACCTATAAATCCATTCTTTGATAATGAGGCTGCAGACACCAAATGACACTTGTATCATCAGTCCAAAAAGAATTGTCCCTCGCGTCGAGCGGGCAGCCACGCGTCAGGATGA